>JASVER010000021.1:1133888-1168349 GCA_030449065.1 Oceanodroma leucorhoa | reverse complement strand
CCCAGCGCCCAAGGGGGGCCTGGCGGCGGGCGGGCGGGTCGGGGGAAGGCTGCGGGCGGGCGGGAGGCGGGTGTTCGCCGTCCTGCCTTCGTAGGTGGCCCTTCGCAAAAGGCTAACGGCTTCGGGCATGGCGTGAGGCGTCCGCATCCGAAATTGGCTGCGTGCACCCGGCTCCGCTTGTCAGCTGCTGCTGCTGGTAACAAAGCAGGGCTTTTGGCTGGCGTCACGCAGCTGAGCTATCAGCAAACTATAAATGTCCTTATGTTATCTTAAACCTCCGCGCTRTGTCTAAGACGTGCAGATTTTTTTGGGGATTGCACCTCTACGGTACGGCCTCTGCCATACTCCTGCCCAGCTCCCGCTCCTGCCCGGCTGCCGGTGTCTTCCCGGCAGCCCGGTTGCTGCAATATCCTTTTTCTCTCACCCTGACACCTCCGAGCCGGCTCCGCACCGCTCCGCTCCATCCCCAACGCAGCTGCCAAGATGACCTTCCTTAGCCCGGCGCCTTGACCGCGTCGCCCTTGGCGCACCTCCGCCGGTTCACCTGCTTTATCACGGCACGCGTACCCGGTGCCTTCCCGCCTTCCCGGCCAGCTGCGCCGTGCCGGCGCTGTCGCTCATTCAGGATTGAACAGAATCTATAGCCTACTTCTTCAGTGTTCAAGCAAGCCATTTTAAGTTTTCTCATGCGTTCCCAACTTGGCTTYGCCGTGAGGCTTACAATTTATTGCAGCGGTGAGGCTGCTGCGGTGCCGTGTGCCCGACTCGGCTGCGTTGCCTCATCACATTTTCCCGTCTGCCTCTTCCCGTGCGTTGTCTCTAGACTCGTAGCTAGGCTGGAAGCTCCTTGAGATGGAGAGTTGTGTTTCTTATGGGGAGAGAGGCATGGAAAGGGTGTGCTGGGTGTGGGGCACGTTTCCCTGCACAGCTTGGATGAAAGCAAAGGATTAAGCAAGAAACAGTCTCTGCCTATAGCGCTTGGTCACTACCACTGGKATTTTTTCCTGCCCAGCAAGCCACGGTGGGTGGCAGGAGCTGTGAGCAGTGCCGTGGCTTTGTCAGGCACGGGTGGATCTCGGTGTCTGGAGCTGAGGCTTCTCCCCCAACCCAGACCCATAGGATATAAATTTCTCAAGCCATTCAAATCACTCGGAGCTTCCCCACCGGCTCCACGTGAGGTGGGACCGGCCGCGGGGCGCCTGCCCTGCGGTGGTGGGAATCGCCTGCGCCAACAGCAATTTGCCCTGTTGGTGGGGTGTAACAGGCGGCAGCGCAGTTCAACGAGGGACAGGGGGAGAAGATGATGGCACTTAATTTTTAGGCTAGCTCGATGCTATCATTGCGACCAGCAGGCATCCATTCTGAGCATTTGGCCAATATTTATGGGATCAAATATCTGCTAATAGCAGGGAGGTTTAAATTGTGGGATACGGAAACACTCCAGAAGCAAATGCCCCRGTATTCATTTCAGTGCACACGCAGAGTGATTAAAGCCCAGACTGTCATTTACCACCTGAAAGCTGGCTCTCGCGGGATAAAGCACAGGCAGAGATATCTGCAGCGCAGCCGAATGCTCTTGTCCGTGCCCAACAGGAAGGTAGGGGCTTTACCAGAGCATCCCGTGTGCGATGCATCTGGGAGCTGTTGGAGCCAAACGAGACGGACACAACAAATGCCTTCTGGATATAATCGTTCACAGGCACAGCAGAAGGAAAGGAAGACTTTTACAAACAATTATCTATGCAAGCTGCAAGAGTAGCATTTGCACTAGCTCTCCAGGGCCCTGATAATACTCCCTGAGACATGCCGAGATGGATAGGATTTATAAACTGTGGATGGGTATTTCCTACATTGCAGCTCTCTCGRCAGTATTATTCCATGAAGCTCTCTGTAGAAGACATATATGTTCATGAAAACATTTTATAGCCCTGTTGTGCTGGGAATAATATCAGACAAGAAAGTCCAGACCACGTGTACTTTGTTCTTCCCAGCGCATTTCTGAGTCCACAAATAGAAAGGAGCCCACAGCAGCATATGACTATTAAGTAACTAATATCCTTGCAACTTGATGCAATTTTGGCATTTCGCACACAGTTTTCACAACAATTTACAGGCGATGCAGTTGTTCAGAAGCAGGCAGCGGTTATGTACGCTTCCAAAGACAGTGTCTCAATCTATAGTTGTATAGATATAAATAATATTTCCTGGTATATGAAAGCTATTAGTCAGTGTTGCATGCAACGTTACGCAGAAGGTCACTGGTTGAACCCAGTGAATGGTTTTCAGTCACCCAAAATGTGTTGCAGGTTGCCCTGCCRTGGGGGTGTATCTAATAAGGCATCACACCTCCTCGCAGCAGTGGTATTGCATAAAACCCTACAAACACCCACCCCATCCTCACCCCTGAGGGCCTCTGCACTGTCCACTCTCACTCTCCTCCTTTTTTAGGACTGTGATCTTTAGGAGCATCTGTTTGTAGACGCTGCTTAGCGCGCCTTCAAGTAGCAGAGAAGGATGTGAGTTGACCAGAAYGTTTTTGGAAGTGGCTGTCAGTTGGATGGAACTACCAAGGGCAGAGATGGTGCCTTCACATGGGGCTGTGTGTGCCTTTCTGAACGGAACTGACTACCCAGCGCAACACAGGATAGGGAACTTACTGGACAACACAACACTGTAACTGGAGGGAATTGAAGGAGATGTGGCATTCAGGAGGTCAGCCCATCTGCCCTTGTGGCCCCAAGCTCTGGGGAGAGAGGTGATAGCAAGGTATCAGCCCCAGCTGCAACTACTGACACTGAACCAGTCCACCTCATTTTTGAAACAACTACTCTATTATACTCATGACAGCCTGTTTTGTTGAAAATGCCAGGATCTATTTCATGAATAACATACATGAAGACTGTAGAGTCAGAAGCTTCCTCGACAGAAAGACTGATTCATCTTTAACAGGCTAGTATGGACTCATTTTGACTTACACCACCGTGAGAATGAGCAGGGCCATCTCCAGAGATCCGATTCCCTTTCCGTAAGAAGGGGACTATTGCTGCCTTGCAATATTATCCACACACAGAACTTCTTCATGTGGAGAGAGCTGCAGGGTGGGTTTAGCACAGCAAAGCCTTCTCTCTTCAACATGATGATGAAATCTTCTTACATGCTTTGAACAACCTCATCAACGTCTGCTCTCAGCTCCACCGCTGTAGGACCAGCGTGTCCCTGTGCATTGCACAGTCACTGGTGTGCACAGAGCCCTTCCATCTGCCTACGGGAACCTSTAGTATCTTTAGGCCATGCGCTGTTTTAAGGGAGTCGGTGTTTGAGGCAACCAAGGACGCCCAAGCTACGCCTGTCTCGACGGCAGCCCTCTTGGCAGGAGCGCTGTCCGATGAGCACCTTGCAGGGAAGCTCCTAAATGGAGAGCTGAACATGTTGTGCCGAACRTGTTTTGTTTTTAGGTTATAATTTTAGGTCTTATGTTTGGTTTGGAAGCTCAAAGCTGTGCCCGAACCCACAGCTGCCAGCTCTAGAGCAGGCAGTGGTGTAATAGTCATTTAATTCCGCTGTACTGTAATCTGATGGTGGGATGTGCTCCCAAGCTGCTTTTAGGTCTGACTGGGGAACGAAATCAATCACAGAATGCACATTACAAGAAAAGCGCTGTTGGTGTCAATTACCTAAGCTCTGCGAACGTAACTCTTCTAATTTCCTGTTAAATCAGTAATGTTACCAATCTCAGTCTATTATTTTAATTAGGACTGTGACTGCAGTTGCTAGGAGCCGAGCGAGTGCAGACAAATGCGAATGTGTAATTAGTCCCACAAACGAGTGGCAAGTTGAATGTGTCAACATCGTGGATAGTTACAACATGGGGTGCAGCAGGAGGCCAAGTGATTTGGGCCAGATGCTGATCTCACTGGCCTCGGCGCCAGCCCCAGCGACTCCGCCGCGGTCAGAATTACCCCAGACGTGAGCTGGGGTTAGGGAATCTGGATCTGGCCCCTGGTCATCRCAGTTTCTTGGAGCTTCACCCTGGGTTATTTTTAAAATGTCTGTTGTCCCATCTTGTTTGATTAATTTATTTTCTTCTTCCTCAGAGCCAATTATCCTGCAGCGAACGCTGCAGTCAGGTTAGCTGAACGTGGGTGTTCCCAGTGCCAGTCAGCATCGGATTCCAGCCCTCCCCGGGGACCGGCGCTCCTGGGGTGGGTATGGAAGTGCTTGGCTCCCTCCTCTCCCTTCCTAGCTCTGAAAGAAACCTCTCAGCTTCTGTCACATCTGACTGCCTCATGCATCCCGAGAACAGCCTGCACATTGACAAGGGAGGCAGGCGTACCGACAGCAGAGCAGCGTTAGCTACCAACCTCGCCGAAAAAAATAAGCGGAGGACAGAATCCCTGGCTAAATATAGAGCTGAACTGGGGAAGAAAACAATGTGGCAATGCAGGTCCATCAAAATTAAGAATGAAAACCTTAAGCCACTGCTGGTTGATGACCCTAGGCCGTTCACAGCGAGCACCATATGCCCGAAGGTCCAGCCTGCCTCCAGTACATCGCGCAGAATGGCACAGGAGGGAGAACGCTGCTTTTATTAGCACTTGGCTATCGGTCAGCGGCCCACGCTCCACAAATAAACGAATGGGCTGGGTGCGTGTCATCCCAGTTCACGTGTTACAGAAATAACACTGGACTGGAACCAGAGTTAACACAGCTGAGATTTGGGATGCAGCTGATTTTGAGAGGGGGAGGATGGCAGAGCCTAGTTAGGCTATACCTGCCCTTGGAGGCAAACCTGATTTACAGCTCAATCCATCTTCTTCACTCTAATTTCCCTGCTTTAGTAGGTCACTCTCCCACTCCACAAGGTACTTCTTTTGGAACAAATAGACTAGGAGAAAGTCAAGGGTTTAATGTATATTGGATGGACTGATTCAGTCACCTTCCCAAGACAAAAATATTACAGAAATAGTATGATAGAGAGTACCTTGAGGTTTTTGCGTGAGGGTTATTCATAGGGGACCTGAGGACCATGTAGCGATACTGTGGCAACATGACCATTGCAATGCTGTAGGTCCCAGTACCTCATTTGGGGCTKGCTATGGCTTCATGCTCTCGCTCATGGGTTGATCAGGTTGGGTTGGGTATTTTCCTCCTTTCTAGTGACTTTTAAGCAGAAGTCAGGCACCATTACTGGATGCATTAATCTTTGAGCCTGGTTCCTCGGTGATGGAGCCTCTGCCATTGCCTTGTAACAGCCGCTGTGATTTTGCAGAGGGGACCTTACCCAAGCCGTTGTTTTCTTCCCACTTACTTTGCTTTAGTCCTACAGGGAATCATTTTAACCAAAACCACATTGCATATGCGATATATATAATAATGATCTGTTGTTACTGTCGCCGATGGGTTTTCAGAATCATAGAATCATAGAATCATCAAGGTTGGAAAAGACCGCTAAGATCATCAAGTCCAACTGTCGACCCAACACCACCATGCCCACTAAACCATGTCCCGAAGCRCCACATCTACACGGTTTTTGAACGCCTCCAGGGATGGTGACTCCACCACTTCCCTGGGCAGCCTGTTCCAGTGTTTGACAGCCCTTTCGGTGAAGAAATTTTTCCTAATGTCCAATCTAAACCTCCCCTGGCGCAACTTGAGGCCATTTCCTCTTGTCCTAGACTTCAGCCCTAGCCCAAAGCACGTGTGTCCTTGTGACAGAAAAGCCAGCAGACCGCTGTCTGAGCAGGGAACAGAGGAAGGAGCTCACCACTCGTGATGATCAGGCGCCTGGTCCATCCCAGAGAGAGCCCTGGACGGGGTGGCTGTCACCKCAGGCCTGTGCTCGGCCCCCGACTTGTTGCAAGTCAACATACTTGTAGCCTGGACCAAGGAGCCCAGGAGCTGGGTAGAGCTCCCCGCTGCCCACGCACACCACGAGACGCCTGTTTTGTGCAGAAAACGCTTGTCTGTAGAGAATCGCCATCCCCACGCCCTTCTGCCCTGAACACAGCACGGACACGGCGGGAGCCGCGGCTGACGGCACGCTGCAGCACGGCACGTGCTCCGGTGATCTTTTACTCCAGCTTTCCGCAAGAGGGGAGGCGTAAAGCAGCTGTACMGTCATGGCTCTGGGCTGGCCGGGCAGGTTCCTTCAACCGCCGCGCAGCCCTTCGAGGTGAACAACGGTTACCCCGTGATTAAAGTCTGTGTGATGTCATGTATGTATAAAGACATCCATAGCCGTAAGATTGTGCAACTAGCTTGTAATGTGCATGTTAATAAGGCTATTAAGGTTTACAAATATTCTGCTCTTCCTTACAGTTTATAATTTAATTAATTGCGAGTTAATTGTCTYATTTTCCCCCTGTGATTGATGTCACTGAGTGGGATTAGGCAGCATCAGATGACAGAGGAAGGAGGAATGAATGCAGCATCCTATGACGGTATGAGAGGAGATGTTTTTATGGACAAATCCTTTCCGACATGGATGAATACCTCAATGAGATATCACAGAGTATCAGCTCAGTACATATTGTAATGGGAACATTAGCGGAGGTGCCAGCTGTGTGAGGTTTGTATTCACAAGCCACGAGTAAGTAACGGGGAAATATTGGCTCCTTGGAAATGTTTGCCAAGTGTAAATCTTTCCCTTTTTACAGAGCTGGCGCTCAGTTTACGTAAAATGGGAAAATACTGTCTAAGTCTCTAAGTGGGACTGCTCCAGCTACCCCTGAAGTCAGTCATGGCAGGGGAGCCTTTGGCTCCTGTGGTGGAGGAAGGCAACCTAAGTGCAGCCCTATTTGGCAATATTATTCCACGGGGAAAACGTAAAGAGGAGGGTCTTCCATCAGTGTGCGTGAGCCAGGCAATAGCTCYGTCCCTAAAACAAGAGGCATCTTTTATTTCTAAGCAGGGAGRGTGGGATGCCTGAGCAGACACTGTATCTTCTTCTCTCCCGTGAGCAGGATTTTGAGTCTCTSGCCAGGCTTGTCCGCACCCTGCCCACCCCCAAATGCATGTTTGATTGACTGGTCTGTGCATCAAAGGCGTCCAGACGTGCCGGGAACATCACTCCTTAGGTGCCCTTATGCATGCGGACTGGGGAAACTTGTAACCGCGTCAGCCAAGTGGGATGCTGAGCCTCGGGTTGGCACTCTGCAGAGTATAAACCTGGAGATGCTGCAGAAAGTACTTCRGAGATACTGCTTTCCCTGAGTCATTCTGGGTGACCAAAGGCAAGCAGCTCCGGATGGGAAAGGCATKCCTTTAGCTCCCGAAGCCTGCACTGGTGCCAAGCAAGGAGATCCAGGGTAAGCGAAAACCCAGTCTTAATGCGACTTTTGACCGGACTTTGATCGCATTTCAGCAGAATAAACCTGGAGCAATTCCAGCGGCTTTGGTGTGAGCGGGATCAGACTGTGAAACTGGGCTGAACCGCAGATAACCTCTATGTTCACGTCTGGGTGGGTGTGCGACGTGTTTGAACCCCCGCATAAATTGTCACGAACTAACTAGGATATTTCTGAGGCTGTAATCAGAACAAAGTCTCAGCCAAACCGCATCTGCCTCTTTTAATTCATGCCTTCCATTTTGGGGACTTAGCCTTTAGAAACAGCTATCGGTGATTACATCATAGAAGAGATTAGCTAACAYTTCTGCATAAATCAAGGCCAGCGCAAGATGTTTCCTACGTGCGTTGCGAAACCCGGGGCTGGTGGAGGACGAGTTCCTTCTCGGGGAGTGCAGCAGGCAGTGCAGGAGCTCGGCGGGGCCAAGGACAAAACCTTCCTGCTTCTCAAAACGGCCTCTCAGAAAAAAAAAACCTCTCGAAGAAAATATGTGCGTGGTGGGGAATGGTCTGCCCTGGGTTTGTCTAGTTTTTTTTTTTTTCACAAGAGTAGATTTTCTAGCCAAGCTACATGATGGAAACAATGAAAGAAAGGAAGGGGCAGGAGAAAACCTTGTTGTAAAGCAGATATCCATGTGTGACTGCAAATCAATCTCGCTGTTAAAGGAAGAGCCAAACCAGAACGTGTTACATTTACTCTTTTAGCGCAGTTGCTAACAAAATATCTTGATGTGAACACTGTTGGATGACTCAACAAATCTTTTTCTTTGTTTCTTTTTTCATTTTGAGGCAATTTCATCATTTTTCCTCTGTTTGTTGCTCTGTTAACATGAAGGGTGAGGTTGTCCCAGGGTCAGGGAGTTGRAATTTCCCTTCCAGTGTCGTCTTACTGCTTCTCTCCTTTTTTTGTTTCTTTTTTTGCTGCAGGCTAGAGCAGATCTAAATGAGGTTGGTGGGTGAAGGCTCAGCCCTGCTCTCCCGTTCTATCTGCCCGGGATAGTGCCAGTCCCCTGATGGAAGAGCACCTGACTCGGCGTTGTCCTTCCATCCCATCATCAGTATGTCTGCATCCCAGCTTCCCTAATGAGTTTTTAAGCCAAAAATACCAAAAGCAGTCTCGAGTTTTTGATTCCTTCATTTTTGAGGAACTAAACTTGAGATACTGCAGCTGAGTTTCAGTGCTGCTGAACACCRGTAGGTCTGAGTACTCATTGCTTCTTGAAATCAGGCCTAGAGCATCTCTTAATGGTATTTATTGCTTAGAGTAGAACTGTGCTTCAAACCCAAGCAAGACCTGGGAGAAACCAAAGAAGGGGAGATTCACACTCCTTTCTTTTCAGGTGGGAAACTGAAATAAAGTGCAACTTAAGGTCTGCTGTTTAAATGTACGTTGGCTCCTCATGAAGAAACCAGCTACCCAAAGGCATTTAGTAATTTAAAAAAAAAAAGCACAACGGTGCCCATTTCCTATTGAAATGTGCAGGAAATACATGCCCAGGAATAGATCTGAAAATGAAGCTGGTTATCTCTCTTCCTCCTTTGATCTCTAACATCTTCCAAAATCTGGCCTCCAAGTGATATGCCCAAGGGTGCATGAAATCAAGTGCCGAATCTTTATCTCCTCCACTTGTGCGTCTCTGCGCTGCAATTCACAACGCAGATATATTCCTCCTCGGGACTAGTCTTGACTATCGGCAATCAGCAAGACTAATCCCACAAATAAAGATGCTGGACTGGCATTCACGGGGCGGAGGGGAAGGAGTGGTCCCTGGGAAGCGTCCACGCTCCGAGTGACACGACGGTGAGCGACTGCCCTGCACAGACGCCCTCCCCATCCTCCCATCCAGATTGCAGCTGCCTCTGGCCTTCGATTCTCCCCAGATGTGYGATGAATTTAAAGATCTATCCCAGTCCTTGACCTACGCTGAGGACCATGGAGCTAGTCATTTCTGAAATAACACCCATAGAGAATCTGAGACCTTTTCATGCTAGAAATACCACAGGGAGGAGAGTGCCTGTAGACACCGACCGCCTCTGTCGTGAAGGGAAATCTGAAGTTTCCTCTCTGCTTTTTTGTGCCTAACAGCATCTGTATGCCTCATTTCCATCTTCACAGCTCCTGTAATTTACATAATGAACATTTGCAAAGCCCGAGATCTGGGTTCACTTTGTATCACATTTACTGTAGATGACCTTCAACGTATCATCAGGAAAGTTTCCCAGGCAGTTTTCCCGAAGGGTATGAATGTGAAACATAAGACCATCAGGAAAGGAAAAAARGGAATAAAATCAGATTTCTGAGATATCCATCATTCAATTTTGTATTTTCTCTTCTACAGCAGGACAAAAATACTTGAGTTTAAAAAAAAGGAGTTTTGGCTTTAACAGCTTGCTTCTTTAAAGCAAGTGCTGGTATAAGGTCCCTCAATAAGGTAACTTTAATTAAGTTTGCCTTCCTAGATCTGCAGAAAGAATATTTCCATAATAAAATGCGTTTGAAGAAATGTTAAGTAGAGAAAAAAAAAATAATCAGAGAGCCAGTTCTATTTGCATGCCTTCATAAGCAATGGCTGTAAAATGAGTTTATCCATTTTGGTCCCCTGATCAGGTAATGAATCCAACAAAGTCTGGTGGCAAATAATTGGCAATCTAGGCRGAGATTCACGACTGAGGAGGAATCCTGACCTGGAGGGGTAGGAACGAGACATCAGGGTGAGAACAAGCAGCTGATGGTACTTCTGCCTCCTCTGAAGGTGTCAGGTGCAGCTCTGACTGCTCCTCCTGATCGTGCTGCAACAGTCACGAGGTGATAAACCAGGAACTGACCCATTTTTGCTTCTGACACCCATCCTCAACGAACTGCCCTTTTCAGCCCCCTTGCAAGCACCAGCAGAGCTCGTCCGACAGCATCCTCGGAWGCGGCATCTCTAATACTATATTGAAGTTTATGTTATACTGATGTGGGGCAGCAGGAGAGAAACTTCTACAGGTGTTGGTGGGTTCTGGATAAGCACAACTGAGGGATAATCTCTTGTCRGAGGAGTGCCTGTGAGTTGAGTTKASTTTACTTTTCTTTTGGTGTTTGGTCTATCAAGCTGGTTATTGTTCACTGAAGCAATGGAGGATGCTTTGACAGAAGAGGTGCATTTTGTAACTGACTCAGGACTTATTCTGGTGATGAAGAAAGGATCTTATGTCAGCTGTCGTAAGACTCTTCAGATAAAATGGATCTTAAATCCACCATGATAGGCATGCTGGAAATGCSTAAAGTAGCTAAATCTGACACCGTTCCCATTGCTGTAGGCCAAGCATATATGAAATACTGCTCTACACAATAAGCTTGAGAAAGAATGAAAGCTTTTTAGAGTCCTTTGTTCTTTTAAAGTAGTGCCCTGCGTGCCCTCCTTTCAGGGCAGATCTGTATATTTGCATGCTGTCAGGTAATTACAACGTGACTGCTATTAGCTTGTATCTTCCTACCTCTTATGTGTTGCAAGGGGTTTATCCATGTAGCCTGTGTGCTGCCATTATAGGGTCAACATACGGGTGAAAACTACAATCCGAGTGAATCTTCACCGCCTTGTTTCTTTCAGTGTGGTCTGGCTCTTGGACTCTAGTCACTAGCTTGGTCTATAGATAATGGTATAATTAAGTGTTCAGGACATGGGCTGCATGTTGCAAACTTTCCACCTTGGGACCAAAAAGGAAAGAGAGGGGGGTTGGAGGGAGAAGAGGAACAYCTCTGTCCGAGGGGGCCTGTGAGGGACCTCCTGCCCTCGGTGGCTGCTGCGTCTGGCGCAGCAAACGGGGTCGGAAGAGGAGCGTGTGTGTGTTGGATGAGGCCTTTGGTATAACGTTATCCTGAGCCAAGCGTGGGCTCTCTGCAGCTCCCCTATCCATCCTCCTAAAATGATGTGAATCTGCTGTAGTCGCAGCTCAAGGCTGCTGTACCTTCCTTTTGGGTTGGGAGGGTTTATGCTTTTAGTCTTCAAACCTCCCCAGATGGTGGTCGCTGGAGAAGCACTGCGCTGAAGTTGTGAACAAATGGTTAATGTAGCTGCGTGGCAGCCAGAGAAGCTGTTCCTTGGGCTTAGGAATGTTTCCTCCTTTCATCCTGCCTTTTTTTTTCTTTTTTTTTTTTTTTTTATGGTACCATATAGTGTTTAATAATTCAATATATACATAATCCAAAATAAACACACTAATTAACCTTTGTTTTGAGAAATTTAATTAGTTAGTGCTTAGTCTCTGTTCGGATTCCAAACAGTTTAGAGTGGGAAAGGTGCCATGGGGAAAGCATGGCAAAATATGTTTAATGCTGAGCACCTTCAATTATTTAAGCAGTAACGTGGGCTGGACCAATTAAAAAAAAAAAAAAGTTGTTATACAGGCATGTACATGCTAAAATATCTTCATGCAGCATTCCCGAACTCCAGTCTTGTTGCAGAACRGTAAAATATATCCACACATAAAGCAACTGTATGGAGGAGGGAGTGCAGTGGCTTGGGAGCGATTCTGCTGCTTGCCAGGMACCCCAAAACGTTCCTGCTGGGGCTCAGGGGACAGGAGGGGTGAGGGAGGTACTAAAACTGTTGCTGGCGGTGACTGCCCGCCCTGGCTGGGTGAAGCTGGAGGGCAAATCCTGCTCTACGTCCCAAATAAAYGGTGAGTTTTCTGAAAGGTCAAATGCTGTGCTCTGACTCACTAGTACTAGTCATCTACAGCCCAAATGCCTTCAAAATATATTACTGTAGGATAATAATTTTACCCAAATACTCAAGCTTTAATATTCTTCCCCAGCTGAACTGTAAATAAAATTATTTCCTAAGAGCACTTATTTGAGCTTGATTATTAAATACATTGCCAAAATCTGGTCGGTTAATATACTGCCTGCTACTTGAGCTGAAGTATCTGAAAGACAAAGAACGAAGTAAACGAAAAGGAAATCAACATTTTGCTAAATTGCATGTTTTTAAAAATCCTATAATTGAGGCTGCTACTTCATTTCCATTTGTAAAACAGATTGAGTTCCCCTTCCATCTACTAATGGATCTGGTTTATCTCTGATACTAATTGCAGCATTTGCATGGTTTGCACAGGACGTTGGGTAAGAAAAGTCAAACTGCTCCTGCTGAGCTCTGGGGTGTCATTTCGGAGTGATATTTGGCACCGAGCTCTGCTGAACTTCAAGCCCTTGTTCTTTTTCCTATGGCTCCAAAGTCTGGGTCAATCAACCAAGATAAACTTGTTAATTTGCTGTCAGGATTATGTGCCTCAGGTCTCACTTGAGAAGCAGTGGGAAGGTTCAGGTGATAATAAAGCAACACCAGACAGTCTGGATGTTTAATTAAACTTGTCCGTGCTCTGTTTGACCTAGTGACTGGGCTGGAAATGTCACCAGAACAAAGGTTGCTTATGAGGCTCGCACGTGGGCCTTTCTGCCGCGCGGGGCTTTGGAGAGAGGTGGGCTTTTGCAGCGTCTTTTCTCATTCTTTCACATTATCGTGGGGAAGGGAACTGTGCTCTGAAGGTCTGGGGGAAAAGAAAACAAGGGTTTTTTTGAGATGAATAAGCCTTTTCTTGGAACCTGCTCGAGCAAATCTGTGCACACACCTGAATTAAGCAACTCTGGGCCTGGGTCTGGTGAAAACATGCTGCTTTCAACCCACCCAGCGCTCAGCTCCTAGTTAGCAGCCACTCAAGAGTTTGAGTATATACTTTTTTTATTGCTGGGGTGGGGAGGGAAAGCAGCTTTTCAGAGGATTGTACCCAGGAATGTAAGCTGGAGACTTTTCCCTCTCCCCTGCCCCATGGGCTCGGCAGCCGGACACTTTTCCTGGTACCCATGTGCAGATCTCTGATAAAAGCCTCTGTGGTGTGCTTCAGCCTCTAACACCGCTTCGGTATCAGCACCCACAGAAGCAAGCTGAGGCTTCATCCTTTGCCTTCCATCGTTTCATTTTACCTTTACAAACGGAGATTTTATTTTTAATTCTTTTTTTTTTTTAAGACACTCTTGAAAGCAATCCATCGGATTCCCAGGGAGCTCGGCGTGGCCGAGGGAGCCCCGGTTACAGAGCGGCCTTTGTGGCGCAGGTCCGCGGGCTCCCTGCCACCGGCGCCGCGGGGGAGCCTGTGGTGACGACACCGCCATCGACCAGATGTCTTCTAGAGGATTTGGTTTCAGGACGCATGGCTGCTAGTTCAGGAGAACGTGGGGGGGCTTTTCTGCTCTAATATACATGATTTGTTTAAAAAGTCTGCAGGTGTTAGAATTTTTATTGAAGTCAGGGAGCTGAGAAATTATATCGAGTCGGTGAGGTAATGCTTGCTCCGCTCAGACTGGGAGTGGGGACTATACACAATCTGCATTAAATAAAGGGCAGCTGTGTTGCCAGCACAATTTTATACATATGAAAATTAACCTGAGCCATACCAAGCCAGACCTCCGTTCCTGCGAATCCTTGTAGAGAAGAAGAAAATCCACGGATTGCTTGCTGCTTTCCTCCAAAAGCTGGTGGGAACTTGCAAGGCAGACCCTCCCCGCGGTGGTGGGAGCCCCTGTCCTGGCCGGCATCGCTCCTGGGCTGCACCCCGACGGCTGCGGGGATGGGCTGGGGGGATCGGGGATGCTGCTGCGGTGGAGCCATCCCTGGCGTGGGCTTCGGGGGAGCGGGAACAGCTGCTTCCTCTGGCATCACCCGGCTGACGCCTGTGACGTGCGGTCCCGGAGGGACCCAGGTAGAGACGGGCCCTCGCGTCTGCTCYAGCTGCAGGGTTTTGCTCTCCTATGCCGGAGAAAAGGAAGGAGGGCACACACGAGCAGTTGTTCCCATGGAGCTATTCAAAGGTTTTGGGTTTTTTTTTTTCCTCTTTCTCTGGGCTCAGTTTTGCTACTTGCTGAAGCCCCAGTAGAGATTTGAGATTTTTTTTTATTATTATTATTTTTTTATATAGGTAAGTTGTGATGTCAGGGTATGAGGTTCAAAGGGCAGGTCTGAGTCAACCCTCAGATGAATTCCGAGTATTTCCTTTCTACATGGATGAGATGCAGGCATTTATCCCAGTTCAATAAACCCCACTTATTTCTGATGCTTATTCAAATAGACTTTGAATCCTTTGTGCCTACAGACCAGGGCTGGTCATTCAGGGTCTGCGCAGCTCGCTCTGTTCAGAGAGCTCAGGACATGCAGAGTCAGCAGGGGGAATATTTTTGGGGTGGCAGCTAAAGTGGGCTTTTTTTATTTTATATATATATATATATGAAAGCAGGCCCACCCACTTTTGCCTGTACGTCTGTCACTGGCCGGAGAAGCTTGCCGTGCGGCGGCTGGGATGCGCGACGTTTCCCTTTGGGTTTGCAGAGGGCGATGCACGGCCCTGCCCGTGTCAGGCACCGTAAGTGATGGTGGTTTGGCAGATGGGGGTATTGGCTGACTGGACAAAACAATTTAATTTATCGTATGTACCACTTGTCGAGACACCGCCTGCAAGACTCGGGTAGCATCCTTTCAAGTACAGCCTGTACCCAGTACTTAGGGGCAGAGGACCCTGGCAGACACGAGTACCGCTCTGGGGGTGCGGGCACAGGCTTTGTCCTCAGCACAGCCTCTCCGGGAACRTTGCACCTTACCCCCATCACGGAGGTTACATAAATAGGGCTATAATTAGAGCAAACGATACCTCACGGGTGGGAATTTGTCCCCAGGGGCTCGCGGGGTTTCTACCAGCTGGGACTAAGGAAGGTGCAGCCGCGGCGTGGGGCTCCGGTGCCTGCAGGGACGGCTGGGGGGACCACGGCGCTTGGGTTGGGGCCCCTCTGCCCGAGCCCCCCGTGCCCCACCACGCTGTCCCAACATCCTCCGCGTCCCTGGGCCTGGGCTGAGCGAGTCCCATGGGGTCTTTCAGCTGCCTGAAGTAAATTTTCTCTTATTTCCCTCCAGGCTGTCTTTTCCCCTATTGCTGAATTTCGCTCAGCATAATGATTTCGAGGGCASCATTTTCAATTGCCTCTACAGAGCCAAAATTAATACTAAGCTTGTGCCACAGCGTAGTGGAGCTTTAAGCATCCACCAACAGYGTGCATATTTCAAAATAATGTAATGGCTCCTAAACCCAAATACTGCTTAAAACCACCACCATACTCCACTGTAAATATCAGCGATGCCTGCCTGAACTGCGGCGCCGGTAATAACGACTCTGTTGGTAGTATTTATGTGCCCATTAACATCCCACCACAACGACCATTTCATTACCACCGGGAGCGTAAGCATGTGCAGACGCTGGGGCCGTGGTGGGATGCTGCTGTGGGGCAAGGAGAGGTGCTGGTCCTTGCCTGTGGGAGGGGACGGGTCTGGTGGCACCACTGTTGGTGATCTTCTCTGGAAGAAAGTGTCTGGGGGATCTCTGAAAGTCTTGAAATTAAAGTCCTGTTTATGAAAAGGACATGGCCACAGCGTGCCCTGTTGCAGAACAGAGGTTGTCTCCCCGGGGACGTAGCACTGCTTTTTTGGGATGCAGATGGAGCAAACATGTGGCTCTGCATCCGCCTTTGAGCATGGCRTGGCTAGAGGCCAGGATGGAGCTGGAGACCTCTCGATAGCGCTTGCTGAGATGATGGGCACGCTCTTAAGCTGCCTTTAATAGTTTGCGTACCAGTTCTGACCAGAACAACCCTCCCTCCTGGTCCCCGTGGAAGCCGGGAAACTCCCCATGACTCCAAATGAAGYGAGGCTTTGACTTGAGCTCTCCAGAGGTCAAAGCTGGAGGAGAAGCCGCCCTGCCCAAGCCGGGCTGGGGGCCCTCTCCTCTGTGCCGGAGTCACTGCTGGGAAAGGGTCCTCTCCTCCCGGGAGACTTTCCTCTCCATCAGACCTCGCAGCAAGGAGCTTCTGCTAGGAGAGACTCACAGCTTGCATTCTTGTCTTTGCCTTTTCAGCCCTGGCTGCACAGGGAAGCCCGTCTCCTCTCGCTTCCATCGCTTCTCTCTTATCACAGTTCTAGCTAAAGGCTAGATCCAGGCAAGAAAATTTGGGTCTGCTTTCCTTGGTCCCCAAGGCTTGTTGGGCTTTTTTTTGAGATGAAGGATTTTAGTGGAGTTACGACTTCAGTGTATTGCCCTTCTGTTTATGCCTCGCCCCTTACAAGGGAGATGGCCACATTTTWTTTTTTTTTTAAGCAATACATACGGGTGGGAGGAACAAAGGAAAGTTTGTCAAAAGAACAGGTTAGAAGTGATTGCCAAGCCTATGGATTTACCGAGCACGTTCACTGCCTTGGGCCGATGATTTTGACTGTGTTTAGAGAGGAGCAGAGGCACTAGAAGAACCCGTGTGTGCAAAAGTACACAAGCCATTAATTACGGCGACCGCTTTGCGATAYGGTCTAGCAAGAGCTAATGGAGCACGAGAAACCTGTGGAAAACGTTAGCGAGAGCTGTCAGGATGTTTGTCTTACAAGCTGCTCTGGATGATCTCATCTCTCCCAACGTTTCGGAGGGCGAGGGCTGTGCCGGGTCAGCTGGAGGCGGCGGGCAGAGGCCCCAGCCGTGCGAGGAGGGCGATGGGGCGGGGGCGCGGGGTCTGCAGAGCCCACGGGCAGGGAGCGGGCGCAGGGACCCGGGGTGCTTGTTGCTGTGCTCTGCTGCTGGAGATGAAAAATACGGGTGGAAAGAGTATGACTTGAGGGCGTTTGGAAAGCATAAAATCGCGTCTTTTCTTTCTGCTCCTCTGAAACAGCCTAAATAAAATTTCTTTTGCTGTTGCACAACCGGGCAAGCGCGGGGCCGGGGGAGCAGCTCGGGGGGGCAGCACCGGAGCCCCTGGGTGAGGGGCCGTGGTGGGCAGGAGGGATGCAGCCGGGCTGGGGAGATGCCACCTCGATGCGTGCGGGGCAAGGATGCTTCCTCGGGGGAATTCCTTCTGCCCYCACCCCTTCTCCGCGCCGTGGCTGGCAGAGACGATGCCCGGGGGACMGAGCGATGACAAACAGGCCAAAAATGGTGGCTTGGTAACGTCAGGGCTGGGGGTCAGCTCGCTGTCCTGATTTATAAGAAATCTTGCTCGCTGTGTCTCAGGGCTGCCTCGGCTTTTCATTCATGCTGGCGATGACGAAGAGCCGTGCTTAAACRGCATTACCGTGCTGGCACGGGCTGCTTTTAGGAGCAGGAAACCACTCCCTTTATCCTCGCTTGATCTTTCGGAGTGAAATATGTGYAATGCCCTTGTTGGCAGTAAGAGCCTCCCAAGGAAAAAAAAAAGAAAGGTTAGCAAGCAGAAACAGATGTTTACCTTTAACTTCTCGCTTTGTGCGGACTAGGGAAACTGGAGGAGGGAGGCGTTCAGGGAGGGAGGTCTGCAGTGCAGCAGAAAATGCTCTCTGAAAGCCTGAGAAAGTTGTGTCAGATTGAATCTGCCTTTCACTTGGTTTTGCTGTGGCTTTTATTTGGCCTGGCATTTTTTTATTATTATTATTATTTAAATGCACCGTTCTATTAAGAGAAAGATAATTGCTTTTTCTTTCTTCTGCCTGAGCTTCTCAACACAATTAAGATACAGAAAACAAATGCCTGGACGTGAGGATTGATCTAATAGGCACCGACCAGCGCAAGTCACTGTGGCCCAGTTTAAAAACATGGTACTTTTCCAGGAACTATTTGTTTCTCTTAATACGGTGATTTGTTTTTCTATATTGCTCTCTCTAATTATCATCGCACTGCGTATTCCCTGGCTCTRGGTTCAGTGTAATATAAATCTGGAATTAGTCTATTGAAGTCAATGTCAGATACATTTGCTTTAACTACTAAACTAGGTCTCAGTCTTATTTATCCTACTGTAGCTCCAGACTAACTCCACCAGAGTAAATACAGCTTCTCTCCCCGGTGTTTTCCAAAAAGCCCTTGCCACGGTGACACCTTCCACCCTTGTGCTAAACGTCACGCTGCCGCACGTTAACTCTGCGGTGTCTTGCTGTGCCGTCGGGCCGAGCCTTGCTTTAAAGCCCTGCTGAAAGCTCGACCTGGCTGGGAGGCAGGGGCGGCTGGGTGGGAGCCATCGGCCGGCRTTCCTTCCCCCCGTTAGTTCAGCCTCCCCCCGAAACTCTGGGCAGAGCTGGGCTCGGGCTGCTCTGAAATCTGGTGCTTGAACCTTCGGTTTTTATCTGTAGTGCCAGGTCAGGAAACGGCTTTTACAGGCCCGYGAGATCCCTTGGTTTCTTTGTCTCCCCACATAACGTGTACCTGGTTAGTGCTGAATTGGGGTTTATCCTTAGTGTCCAATAATTATCCTGCCCAAGCTTGTTTTCGGTAGCTTAGGGGGGAAAATTCACAGAAAAATACGGAAAGGCAAAAAAGCAGGCCTGGTGTACAAACAAACAAACAAACAAACAATCAGTGTTATTACTGTTAGTAGGGTTGACATCTGCTAGTCAAAGCTGTTGAATTGGAAATGTCAATTCTAAATCCTTGTGTTTTGGGATTAAAGCCGGGGGGAGCACAAGGGTCGCTTCTTTTCCCCGTCGGGCTCAGTCCCGACCCTCTCCCCTCCGGGTGAGCTGGCTGGCGCCTGGCAGGGGCTCTCCCATCCTCGGACGAGAACTGAAGCCGTGCAGCGGAGCTGACCCTCGCCAGCCCTCCCCGGCCGTGCCTTGGCTAAACCGGCTCCGCGGGGCTGACCCTGTGCTGCACCCATCACTAGACGGGGTCATCGCAGCCCTGGAAATGTCGTGTGTCCCCCCCCCCCCAAATTCATTGCCAAAAAAAGTTGAGGTTTACATTCAGAGGACTCTACTTCTTCGTTACAGAAGATATTATAGTGTCGGTGCGTACGYCTGCTGTGGGCGGCAGCCCTTGCGTGGTGTGTGTCCCCTGCCCAGAGCTGCGCAGCCTGAAAAGSAACAAAAACACATGGGATAGGATTGATGTCCAGCCGCACACACTGTGAAGGCGATGCCAAAACCAGGGGGGTCGTCTATAACTCTCATATCTGAGCAACGTGCTCTGCGGTCRCAGTTGTTACCTGGTGAAATGGGTGCTAAATTTGGGGGTACAGGGCCTGCCTGCACAGCTAAGCTTGGGGAAAAGCCCTAGTAAACCTGCAAGAGGAGAGTAAGAGGGGTGTGAATATTGAAGACGATGCTGAGGGCCAGGGAAGCAGCGGGCCGGCAGCCAAGCTGAGGTTGAGGAAACCTCTGCCAGCTGGAGAGGGGCCACGGCGGCTGGAAGCCATTGCAGCCCCCCGGGCAAGTGCCGCGGGCGCGGGGAGCCGGAGGGCGGACGCGCCGYACGCCTTACCCACGTGGGCAAAGCCCGCGGCGTCGGATGGAGGACTCGCCCTCTGCTCGGATTTGCTCTTAGGTGGATATATGCGTGGAAATTATCAGGGAAAAGGCAGGTCGCAGTGCTGCGCCCCGTGGCCGCGGTGCTGACCCGCCTCGGGTGGAGGGGCCRCGGCCGGTCCCTGCTCTTCCCCTGGAAGCAGCCAAGCGCTCTCCTGCGGGCTCTGGTCGGCACTTCTTTAAAATAAGGAAAAAAGAAATATCTAACTTTTCAATCTCTTCCAATTTTCAATTCTGGTAATCTGGAGAAATTCTGATATAGCTGAGGGATTTTATTTTTTTTTCTTTTTCCTTTCTCAGATGGAGCCCTTGCACATCGATGGGTGCCCAAAACACACCTCATGCTTCCCATTTTTTTTCCCCAACTTTTTCTTCAGTCGCTGCACAACAAGTGCACTTCACAGCTCTGTGCTGCTACTTGATAAGACAGCTGGAGAGAAGCTATTTTCTGATTTTCAGATACCGTAGTTAATCTCTAATGCTAGTTTTCACTGGCAGTTTAAGAACTTCTTAGAAAACTCTTCAGCTTCCCCCTTAGTACCAAGATGGTAAGAGGCAGATAAAACTTATTGTTTACTAATAACCAGCAAAAAAGTTTAGAGTGTTTTTTAGATGTAAACTGCGGGCTATTATTTGGCTTTTTTGAGATGACACGTGGCTCAGCCCTACCCCAAGATGAAAGGGAAATGATCAGCAGTCCTTTCTACCGGTCTTAAAAAAAAATATATATATATATGTGTGTGTGTGTGTGTGTGTGTGTGTATATATACCCAAAGAATGTGGAGCTTTCAGTAAAAACTTGAAACTTGAAGAATTTGGAGCAAAACCTTTCAATTCAAAGCTTAAAGTTCAGATTGGGAAATTTCCCCAAGGGGAGTTTCTTGCCGGGGAGTTTTGTTGGCCGGGCCATATGTCCCGCATCACCCCATGATGCCCTTTCAAAGGGGAACGAAGACCTTCCCAGCCACGTGCCTCGTCAGGGATGAGGTCGGGCTTGGGAGCTCTCCCCATGAGGGAAAAGGGAAGCGTTTTTTGTTAGGGAAAAAAAAATACTATTTTCCATAAGGCAGCAGGTCTGTCTCTAAAGATTTCTGTTACAAAACCACCATTTTTCTGGAAAACGTTCCCACTGGCTACGTGCATCACTTCAGAGCAGAGAGAGCTTCTGGTCYTTCCCTAAGTGTGCCCCAAACCAGCAATATCTGGCCAGCTCCTGCTCCCTATTAAAATTCAAAACACAGCCTTTCTCACCATTCCTTTTCGCAGATGACATTTAAACCTGTCAGTGGTTACAACTGGTGTCGTGTAATCTTTGTAACCAATGCAAAAATTGCTCTCTTGCTTCATGATGGCTTCTAAAAACAGAAGGAGAAAGAGAATGGCTTAGAATGGACATAAATACGCCGAAATGCCCGCGTGCTGCTTTCCTTGTCGCTGGTCTGGCAGCGTTTCCACTGCTTCCCCCCTCGGAAAGCAAAATAAACCTGGGCAGYGGTGAGTAATCACGTGCAATAAGCGGGGATGACAAATACATTTATCAGTGGTCAAACAACATGGACGATGTGTCAGCCCTGTCCCCACACCGCGGCTGGTGTCACCTAAGTATCGTTACGGGTAAGGAGAGGGTGCTGGGCCGCGTCTGCCGAGAAGTTGGGAGTTCATCCCTGAGTCCAGCTGGAAGGGGACCCCCAAAGGGATCCTCAAAGACCCCGAAAGAATCCGAAAGTACCTGGGCATGTTTCTGGGTGAGCGTGCTATAGACAGCTGCCCTGCCTGCACACAAAGCCCGGGCTGGTCGGTATGTGGCCGTGCACCAATGCTGCTTTGAGCTTTGAATACACGTGCGAACCATTTTAATTGCTTTCATCTGGTATGGCCACTGGTAAACAGCGACCTATGTATATAAAGCACAAAGGGTGCTAGACAGTCCTATGGAGCTGTTTCCGTTTCTCTGTGATTAATATATTCAAGTCTATAGTCATTTGTTTTTATAAACTTGACAAACAAAAATATAATGTTGGTGTTTTGGTACCAAGCTCAAATATGGGAACAATTTTATTCTCAACGCCAGCATTTCTGATGCGAGAACTGAAAGGCATCCAGAAATGCTGTGTTTTCACTGAATATTCTTTGGTCCCAAGATATAGCATTTTTAAAGCATTACAGAAGCAAAAACAATCCCAGTGCCTTGAAAGCTTTTTATATTGACTCTGCTTCATGGAAATACTGACTCACGGCCAAATGGCTGATTATATCATATGATGTAAGAAGGAGTTAGAAAGCTTAGCAGGGAATTAGAATAATGCAGTTTGTGTGTGTCTGTGTGCAGTGAAGGGGGGGACGCAGCATTTATTAGAAAGCTTTAAATCTTTTGCAGCTATATGTTAATCGCTTGCAAAACTATCGCAGACCCTGTTGGAAGCGATGGGGATTCGATGTTTGACAAGCTCTCAGCTGCCGAACTGAGCTCCTGGTCGAGATCTTTTCAGTACATTTAAAAGCTGCAAAATCTCCCTCGCCGGGGTGTGGGGAAGCAAACGCCGCYGCCGCTGCTGCGTAGACAAGGAAGAAAAGGACTTGGCCGTGTTATTCTTCTGGAAGGGGAATGAAGGATGCAGCAGTGTCGGGGGGGGCTAAATCTGGCCTGGCTTCTGCCCTCACACCGAAGTAAAGGTGGAGATTTGGGGAGTGGACGTCGGGGTGGTGCAGTGCTCCCTGGGTGCGGATGCTGGCCAAGGGAGGGTGCCATGCGAGGGGAGCCCCAGCCCTGCCCCTTCCCCGCGCTGGCCCTCGCTGCTGGGAGCCATTGCGCTGGGGAAGATTTTATGGTTTACTTTATCTTGTTGTCCTGCCAGGGAGAAAAGCCATTCATTGCAAGCGTGAACTCTGAGACGACTAAAAATCAAAGATGACCCAAGTGCCTGGAGGCATAAAARCAGCTACTGAATTGTTCAGCTTGTTTAATGAAATGGGGGAGCACAAAGACACAGTTCAGGTATAGGTTTGTATATACAACAACACGGGCACTCAAACAATTTACGGAGCTCACTGCAAATTATAAGATGGGGAAGCCTGGCTGCTGTCGGCTGTTTGAGAGAGATTTGGGATGGAAAGTCCTATCAGAAAACCTGCTCTTGCCGTAGTGCTCCGACGGCAGAAYGTGAAGGAGCTGGGGACACACCAGCTGCTGTTGAAGATCGAGGGTAAGTCGCTGCTTAAACCTCGGGTCTGGCTGCAGCAAAGTGCCACTTGCTGTCGTCATCTTGCCCCTGAGTCGAGCCGGCGGGTAACTCGCTGTCCCTGCTGCGCCTGCAGGACAGACAGAGCTAYGAGGCAGACCTGCTGCGGTCCACTCCCGCTTTCTAAATATACGTATTATATACATACACATGCATAGACACGTGTCGCGGCAGACCGTGCCGTCCCTCCCTCYGCAGCCGCCCCCGGTTCCCAGCAGAGCGGCCGTGAGCCGGCTGCCCCCGCTGCCTCTCCCGCCTGCGCTCGGCCCCGCGGCCGTGTCTTCTGCCAGCCGGTTGCTGGCGTGGAGGGTGGATAAGGCTGTCTCATCACGCCGCTTCCCACCTCGAGTGAGTCATCGGACGAGATGAGATGCAAGCGCTGAGCTATATTTGATGCCTGTATCTGAAACACCGGCTTTGAACGATGGTGCAGGTCATTAGGTCCTTAATTTCCTCTTTAATGGATTTTCTAATGCATTTGATGAATAAATAGATGCTCAATAGTGAATAGAAATACCATTTGCAATCTTGGACTTGAAAAGAGGCCTTAATGTTGCTATTATTTATGTTTACAGAAGTCCTGTGGACCTCACGGGAGGTGGAAGACGTGCAAATGCTGAAACGATGGGGGCTGGAAGCGCACAGCAGCGTCAGCCCGGGCTGCGGCCGAAGGAACGGCTCGAGYGTGCGCGCGGCTTTCGGAACATGAATGATCCCATTGACTCCCCATCGCCTGCGGATGCGACCCGGGCTGAATGGGTCTTGTGTTTGCACGGAAAGACGGTCCAGAAGGAACTGAGACTGTTCCCAAGCAGACATGGCTAAATGTCGCTTTGTCTGTGCAGAGTCCATCCAGCCGCGAGCTGGGTTACCGGCGAGGGGGTCCTGGGTGCCGTGGCGCAAGCCCGGGGCTGTGCTCGGGGAGGAGGTGGTGTGAGCAGGACCCTGCCTGGGTCCTGACCCGCTCTGTAGGCTGGACTCAGCCCCTCGACGGGGGGGGCTCACCGTGCGGGTTCTGCCGTCCCTCGGCAGCCTCCCACCTAGATCGGAGCTGTCTGCCCTGCCTGTACCAGCAATTTGAGCCTCTCGGTTTACAGGTAGCACGTTGGTGCGGAGTAATGCGATTATACGTTCCCATCAATTTGTGTAAAGCTGGCAGCGTCCTCGGCGAATATTTTTGTACCTCCAGTTTCTAAATGGCATTCCTGTTAACAGCAATGTATCATCATTACCAGCAAGGCTTTACAGGATGCACAAGCAAAGTGTGATATTACTTAAACCTCTGCAAGTACTGTGGGATAATTAAGCAGGCATGGGTTGGTTATGTTTTCACCTTACTCAGTAGAGAATAATGCAATGCAGTGGAGCAGTTTTTTGTTCAAAATTCTCTGGTGAGCCCATCCCCCCCAGGTCAGGACGGCTGCCTCCCCGTATGTGTACGAGAGCACCGTGGGCCAGAAGCCTTGGGCGAGTCTTTTCCTTTCTACTGAAGCATCAGGTAGTGCCGGGTTGGTGCCAGAGGTGAGATCCAGCCCGGGGGAACCGAGGGTCCCATCCAAGACCACAGACCCCCAGCCCTTGCTGGCCCAGATGTCATTTGATTTTTGGGGGTCTCATCCTGCAGCTGCTTTGGCCACGGTGCTCCCTCCAGTCGTGCCCTTATGTATTAATAGGGGACAGGGCTGGCAGCGGGAAAGGGTGGCAGAAGTAGGCATTTGTCTTGCTGTCCAGTAAGCCACATAACAAATATCGATGCCAAGCGTAATCCTGTTTCAGTTAAAACTGTTGCTTTGGTTTGTCATCATTCATTGTTCGGAGTACAGCTGCTTAATGACAGGATGTGGGAAATGAAAAGTTTTTTATGTCCTCGTAGACTTTTTAAAATAAAAATTCCTGAGTAACGGAGGGAGAGAAGGCGCTCGCACAGAAACGCCTGGGCTTGAATGCCGAGACGCAGCTTGGCCGGAGCGAGCTCCGCTCCACGAGGCGCAGGAGATGGAGGTTTTGCTCTTAGCTTTAAAAATAACCTGCTGTGTAAAGCCGGGCAGTATCCACGCCTCGGCTTTGTTTGCTTACTTCACACATCTGGTGCAGGTGTCTCTGCCCAGCACCTTGCAGAACGGGACCTGCGTTTGATAGGAAGAAATGAAAAATAAAAGACAAATGCTGTGTATCTGCGTGGGGCCACTTCTTTGCGAAATGCCTCGTGTCCAATTAAGTTAGCAAATGTTAGATTTCGATCTCAAATATAGGGGAACGTAGGGGATTATCCATATGGACCGTGAGCAAGCGGATGAAATCTGAGGCGGCCAGAAGAGGCTTCATTAACCAGTAATGGAAGAGACAACCCCAGCCCTGCCGAAAGCCAGGGTGCCTGGGGTGCCTTTTTCATTTTCAGCTCCATTTTAATAATGATCTTAATTTTTATACAGGCCACGGTGGGGCTCCATCCCTTCTGCATGCTCGTTGCTTCTAGTTGATGGTGCAGAATTACCGGCGGGCGTCTGATCTTTGCTCTCGGTGGGAACTCTCTTGCCTGGGTGCGCTGCGCATCAGGTAAGCAAATAGGGAAGCTGCTGGGTTTGGTGGGAGATGCATTTCATCCAGCCTTTAAACTCCTTTCTGGCAGGCACAGCCCTTGAAGAACCACTGAAGGCTGGGATGTGGCCAACAAGTCTGCATAATTGCTAGCCCATCCCCTGCTTCACTCTGCCTCTAGAAATATTCTCTCTCCTCCTCTATGTATATTTATTAAGCCCTGTCCTGAACTATGTGAAATCAGTGTGGAATTTGCCCGAGGTTCCTCTCTGCCGGCCCAGGGCTTCTCAGCAGCGTAAGCAAAATTAAAGGAGGTGCTGGGGTTGGGATGAAACCACTCCTGCTGAGCGGAGAGGGAGAAAGAGAGGAGCCGGGGTGCTGCGCGCCCTGCCCTCAGCGCTGCGGAGGGACGGGGAGCTGCTGAAATCCCCGTTGGGGGCTTCCACATACCTGKGATTTTCCATGTTTTACAATCTCAGATAAATGTCACTTTTTTTAGGATTATTTGATATATTCTTATAGTAATCTATTACCAGCAGATCACCGCCACGCTCATCACCACTCTCGCGGTCCAAAAGTTGTGGGTTTTTTTGTGTGATTTTTTTTTTTTTGTATCCCTTGAAAATTTCTATTTCCAACAAGCCTACTATTATCTCACTTTTGCTATTTTAAGTTCTGTGGCACAAAAAGGCTGACTCACAGAAAGCCGTGTTGTAGGAAATATTGGCTCAGCTGAGGAAATAATTCTCAGTTCATTCTTCCACCGTGTGCTTTGGGTTTTTTTCTGTCCCTCTTTTTAAGATTGAGAGCTATTTCTAATGCGCTGGTCTACCCAGTCAAATGTCTCTTTCTGTATATACCCCGAAGTGTTTTATGTACCTGCTAGAAATGTTACACAGGATGCTCACACAGCTCATAAAATTTGGTCTCCTATTGGAAACGTTTTGTGGAAATATGGTGCTTAATCTACTGCAGCCGTTCACAGTTAATGTTGTCGCGGTGCGCATCGGAGGGGGTGAAGATTACAACCGGCTCAGGGAAGTTTGATACGTTATCAGAAGTCCTCAAGAATAAAACTGAAAGAAATGGATGTTCAACGAAATGTAGATAATTGACTAAAAAAGGGGACATAGGGGAGGCCCCGGCAGAGTCATCCTTCTGGCTGGACTTGCGCTGCAGTCAGCTCCTTCTGATGAGTACCTGCAAATACCCTTCCACAGCTCAGGGACTGTATAAAATAAATCCAGGCTGTGCTTTAATTGAGTGTTAAGCACATCAGTGATGTGCAGTGAAAGACAAGGCTGGAGATCCAGGATGAAATCCTAGCCCAGCGGGGTGGGGGAAAAAAAAAACCCAACAACTGCAAAACCTCTATTGACTTCAAGGGCTTTAATCACTGGAGCAGGTCGTCTAATAACGTACTGCAGGGTGTGCTTTGGCACTACTGTGTACTTCATTCATTTTACATTTAATATGCCAGAAGATAATGCTTAACATCTTGTAGATGTGGATATAGCATAGCTATCTACAGGAAAGCAGATAGTATATAATATAGATATTATATAATATAATAAGAAAAATCAGGGACTTTTGAATGTACCTATTGATATTTTTTTCCTAAACCTTTTTGACACTATCATTAGCAAAACCTAATTAGAAGGTGGTTTTCAACAATTGCTGTCCTCAGGACATAAAGTATAGCCCTCACATAAATAATATTATCATCTTTAAAATAATTTATAAACACTAATTTACCCTCCCAATTTTCTTGTGAGATAGATAATTATGTGTTAACAATAATATCATCATCATTAGTAGCTGTGTTAGTCCTCTCTTTTTATAGATGGAAGCTCGTGCCCTGATAATAAACAGCTTGCTGAAGGCCACATGAGGAGTCTTTCAGGACTCTGATTAAGGAGCAAACAGCCTTGGCTCTGTCCTCCGCTCACATAAAGAACCAGAACGACGTAAGTATAATGAAAGAAAAACGGGGCTTTAAGTACAGGCAAGAAAGGGGAATCCTCTTCAAGCTCGCTGGATTCCTGGGCTGCCAGGAAATATTAAAATAGTATGTGACAGAGATAAAGGTAAATACCTAATAAATACTATACCTTTTGTACCTTTATTTACTCTGCAGTAATTATACCGAGTAATGTAGATTATATTATGAATCACGATGACACTTAGAATACTGAATTTTTGCAACCACATCCTGGCCCGGTGAGATAATCTGCGTTGATCTCATACGAGAGCCAGATACGTCTTGCTTGAAACTTCAGAGGTGTGCGATAGCAGCTGGTACACACCCTTTTTTGTAAGCTTGTTAAAATAAAACAAGTTTGGATTTGCTTAGCCATTGAAGGATGTAACATCTGTGTTACAACCCGGCCGTGAAGGGAGCTTTGCCATAACCATGGAGTTATCAGTATTTCTATTTGAGAAGTAACATTTTTTTTTCCATTTTAAGAAATGTGGATATTTACATATCCAACTGCAAAAGAAAAAAAGTTAAAACAATCCTTAGAGAGCGATTAAAGCCAAAAAATAAATTTGTTCCCATATCTCTAACCCAGCTCGCTGTGTCTAAACTAATTACTGCAGGAACTGGGAGGCAGTCTGGTCTTGCATTGCTGGGTGTGCTCGCAGAGAGGCTGTTTAACAACAGCCCGCTGCTGTCATGGTATCTGCCGTCAGAGCACCGCCTCTCCAGGGAACAACCCCAGTTCACATTGGAGCTACAGCTCTGCACCCCGATAACTAAACCCGCCGGGGTCAGTCCACGATGACCGACATGTTGCTTTCCAGAGTCAGGTCCCTATCAGCATCTTTCCATGTTGTTCACTCATTTTTTTTCTCCTCTCCACGATTGTGCGAAGCATCCACAAATCCTCCTGGGGCCAGATTCTGGTTAGCGAGGGATGATATTCAGGGCTTTCAACACAACACGAATTGTGCCGGCTGGCGGCCCCGGGACAGCTTTCACTTTGCCCTCCCTCTTGTGCCAGGAACCGCGTTGGGAGCCCGAGGGGACGGTGGCATCCTCTGCCCACAACGGCAGCCCTCCGCGGCCAGGGAGGCCCTGGGACAGCAGCAACAAAACCCATTGTTTTTCCTCTCCAAAAAAAAAAGGGAAAATGTGTCCCAGTGGGAGCGGCCGTTCCCCTGCAGGAAGACAAGGTGCAGGAGCCCTCGCTTGAAGGGGGCTGCAGCAGCTGGCATCTCTTCTCCTCTGTCTCTCTCACTTTTCCTTTAAAAATATGTTCCTCTGGCACTGATTTGGAAGCTCTCCTTGGTGTGGCACGTTCACACACACATTTGTGTTCCTCTTGAAGCCTTTAGGGTATGCTGGACCTCTGGGGAGGAGGTCAGCAGCAATGAGACAATAAGGCCACTGGCTTTGTTTGGTAAATATCCCAGTCCCGCCGCAGCAGTTCTTAACTTTGTCAGCTGTGGGCGATGTTATTTTTTGGGGGCCTGCTGGTAGCTTTTAAAAACAGAAAGATGAGATTGCCCCTGTGCAGAAGGGCCAGGACGAGCAGCCCACGCCGCGCTGAAGCTCTGTCTACCAGGGAGACGCTGACTGGCTCGCGCGTCTTACCACCACCGATTACAGCAGCGCTAAACGTGCTCTAAGGAGCGTAACATGTGTCCTGAGATTTCTGAAAGAGCCACTTCATGGCTTTGGATCACACAGTTCCTCAGCTGTCTATGAATGAGGGACTATTCACCTGGTCACGCTGTTCCTCCGCTCCTGCTGTTTATTCTGGAAAGCAGAAGCCTCCGAGATCGATCTGGGTAAGTGTATCAATGAGATGATTGTTTTGGGATCGAATCCTCTCTGCCTTATGGAGATCTACAACGTATCTGTGCGTGTATACTTTAAAGCAACTGCGGAAAATAAAAAGTAGTGCTACAGGCATGTTAATCACCACCACGTTAGATGTTTTTTACCCCGTGTCCGCTGATCGATCACTGATCGATTTGTACGCCGAGGTAGTAGCAGATGCTCCCTAGTCAGAAACAAGTCCTCGTCCCAGCATCTCCTCTCCTGCAAACAGCCATTGTCAGGAGCTGCAAAAAGAATAAAGCCAGTCCCTTCAAACTGGTGAACTTCCAGTTCCTTTCTCGATATGTACTACACAAATAATTTAGAGGGTGTTTTTTTAAAAGTTGGTATCTTCCTCACATTAAAGGAAAAAATAAGTCTTAGAGTATGAAAGTCCCTGGCCTTAACTGTTCAGTGCTCCAGATTCAGAGCTCGCAAACGCAGGGAAGTCATGGGGAAGTCATGGGGAAGTCATGGGGAAGTCATGGGGAAACTGCTAGGGTGTGGGTGTACCTCTCTCTCCTCTTTCTTATTTTTTTCTGGTGTGGCAGCGTTATTAGGACTAAAGGTGCCTTTGTGGTTTACGTTAATCAACTTTGGGACACAAACTGAAAAAAGCATCTTCATGGGGAATCGGACCATCCGTGCAGGGAGCCTGACTCCAGCACCCGTCCCTCCGCCGCCCCGGCAAGCCTGGAGCCAGGGCACTGCCCCGGTGGGAGCCTGCCCGCTCTTCTATTTAAGTCAACAGGGTTTAAGTCCCGCTTGTTTAAATATCAGGTTTAACTGGGGCTTGCCTGCATATCAAAGGCAGTATGGTAATTTTTACGAGGGAAAGGGTTTGCCCGGGTGTTGGCCAGACTTGTCCCTGCTCTCCCTGTTGCACAACGCGTTGCTGAGTCACTGGCATTTCTCACCCAGCAAGCACCTGCATTGTCTTGGTGCTGTATTTGTATAGGATGGGGTCCTGTAACGCACACCGTAACTGGGGGAGCCTTTACGTGAAGGGGAGCTAAAAATGAACAACAAAGAGCCTTCCTGGTTTGCTGGTATTTATTTATGCACTGCCATGCGTGGCAAGTTTCATTCTGGCACCCAGACTGCATGGTGGACAGGGCTTGAACTTGCTTTTCTGAAGTCAGTCACCCAAGTCCTACTGACGTACTGGCATCTCACCAGGCCTTCAGCCTCACCCCAACCTGCAAAAGATTTATGGATAGGTATTATATAGATTTAACTCAATACCATGGCTTTTATTATTTGCTGGAAAATGTTAATAAAAAACAAGTATTACAGATGCATTTTAATCCCTGCAGTGATTTTTGAGTAGAATGCATGAATTATTAATTGTTGTTATTGTTATTATTGCAGTGCATACCTATCTCGCAGGACATTGTGAGGATTAATTAATTCTTGTAAAGATGTAAAAGGCCATATAGGTGTCAGGGGTTATGACTAAAGTGCTTTGAAAATGGAAACCACTCTGTGAGTGCCAAGTATTATTATTTATGGAGTCCGGGCAGTGTGCTTGGTGCTGTGCAAACACTGGTGCAGTTATTGCAAATATTTGCTTATATCTGCTTAGTAGGCCAAGCACTCGCTGTTACAAGTAATTTCAACTATTTTAAGGATGTGTCTTGCAAACATGGCCGTGAGAAGGCTTTCCAGTAGTTGGGATGACAGAGCCACGGAATGTGAGCAGCCGTGTTACTGAAGCACTTTGAAGGCGTGCTTTTATTCAAACACGTGGATGAACCAAGACCTCAGACCCGCTCCAGTTCTACATCCAAAGGTCAGGGTTTGGTCCCATCCTTCTCGCTACTAGGAGAGTTTGGGAAAGGAAATGTAACAACAGTTAATAGTTTAAAATGCCTCTCCCGGCTCAAGGCAAAGCCAACTCTATAAGCTCAGCTCACTCACTGAACAACTCGCCATAAACCATAACCTGCTCAACTGCCCTGTGTTACCCAACATCCGTTCTTGGAAACCTCCGAAAGTGAGAACGTCCCTCCCGTACGCTCTGGAAGTGGCCCTGGTAACTCTGAGCCCAGCTGCGTATTCGGACAACAGAACTACAAAGTCTTAAAGCTCATCACGGAAAGTAAGGCCTTTGTGCAGTCCTGTGAGGTGTTCGCATTCGTAAAGAAAGGGAAACGAGAACAAAACGGATGGGGTAAAAGTATTAAAGTATAAATCTCCCTGAATGCACTTTGTAGATTCTGCAGAGCAGAACATATACTCGGGTAATCACCCAGTCGAGTACGTCATCATGCAAAATGAGAGCCTGGCACCCCAGAGTTGTGACTGAACATTTGGAGAACACTAGACCACGGAAACCTTCAGCCAGATGACTTCAGTTCAGCACGTTGTCGCTGCTCAGCAGATGGAAGACGGCGTTCGTAGTTCCTGTGGGCCAAACAAGGCACACTTGAGGGGTTTTCCCTCCTCTGTTTCTCGCACAAGCTTTCTGCACGTTACACCTCCCCTTCTTTTTTCATGGACTTCTCACAGCTCCTCCCATGCCCTTCTTCAGGCCCCTGGTGTCCCACAGTCCCCTGTATGAGGTCCCTTATCTTCTTTCCTCTTGCCGTAGGCTACGTGCACACTCCCATTCCCCCTTCCTCCACCCACTGTTACTGCTTATCTTCTTTTACCTGGGAAATAAATCATTCACAGTATCAAGAGGTTAAACTCCTTTAGAAGCATGGACAGATCTCAGATTATAATGTAGGAAGGTGTTAATGAGTCCCTTGCCACCTTTTTCCCCCCTTTTAAATGTCCCAACTTTCAGCAAAGTGGGCAAATTTTGGAATTGGACTGGATATGGTCTTCAAAAATTATCGCCTCTTTACATACCTAAAGCAGACAACCTACAGAACAGAAAGTTGCCCACTTGGGCCATCAAAATCATTACAGAAATAAATGTTGAACATAAGTGGTTTGCAATTATCAATACGCTCCCTGGCTTTCTAGGGAGACTTTGGTTTCCTCATATAATTTGGGCCTCTTCAAGCAAATGGATTGAAGGCCCAGGGCTTTCTCAGAATTAAATGACTTTGCAATGCAAAAAAATCTGTTTTCTCCAAGTGTTTAAAAATTATTCTTCAGAAGGAAAAGTGCATGGGCCTGACCCAGAAAAAAAATGAGCACTGCGAGGTGATCCTACGCACAGAGACCCACCCATCTGCTTTCATCAAAGCTTTGTGGAGTCGAGGGGTCCCACCCGCTTGTGAGATAAAGCTCAGGTAGGTGAAATCTGCCTATGGTATGTCCCAGTCGTTAGGCTGAAAGTAAAATCCACCTTAACTCCAGAACTGCCACCTTAGGACTAGCATAATTCTCCAGCAATGCTGAGCTCCTTTCACCAAAAAAAAAAAAAAAAAAAAAAAAAAAAAAAAGAAAAAGACCTACATTTGTGGCCCATCTCTCTACTTTCCCGTTTTGCCAGCTGCAGTAAAAGCAAATTCTGCAGAAGCGTGGTGATGTGGAGGCTCCATTCGGGCAGCATCATCAGACCTGGGCTTACGTGTGTGAAGAGCCTTTGGCACAAGCAGGAATGCCATCTGATGTTGCCATCAGATCTGTGCATGGTTTGTGGTCACTGGGACTCTGCATGAGTGCCAATGTCCGGACACGAGAGTGTTGGACCAACGCCCAAGAGCATGAAATGCTATTGCAAAAAACATCTGAAGATGGAGAGGACTGCCTAGCGATGAATGTGGTTTCCATTAACAAAGCTTGCATTAAAAAAATAAACAAACCTGCGATACGAGTGATAAATAGCATTTCAATGTTAAAAATGAACAGCACCCAGGTAGAACACAACATTATTATTGTAGAKAATTATTGTCATTAAATAAAATTAGAGGGTAGACGCAGTAACGGACCCAGGCGCGAGCGTCAGGCTGCGCCGAACCCCGCACCCGCGCAGGACTGGGTCCCCGGTGCCAGGTACCATCGCCAACCGCGACGCGCTACAAAAAAGAAGTAAAAACACCACGTTAAATCCCGCATTTACATAAACGCTTTTGGCAGCGGAAAGCAATTAATGGCTTTCCTAGAAAAACTTCCAGGGCCGCGCCACGCCGCCGGCTCGCACGGGGCCTGCCGCGCCCGCCGGCCCTTCCCCGGCCCTTCCCCGGCCCCCGCTCCCTCAGCGCCCGGCCACCAGCGCCCCGAGCCGCGGCCGCAGGCCCCCGGCGGCTGGCCTGGGCCCCGTCCCCGCCGGCAGGCCCGGGCGGCCTCCCCTTCCTGTCAGGGCCGGCGGCCTCCCCGCAGCCCGCCTCCCCTCACGCACGCCCGGCCGCCGCTGCGCCTGCCCGGAGAGCGCGGAGGGGGGCGTGTGGGGAGAGGGCGAGGGAGGGAGGGGAAGGGGTCCCCCCGCCCCGGCCGCCGACCCCCGCGCTGCCAGGGCGGCGGGTTTGTTTTGCCGGGCGGCCGCAGCAGGCCGGCCCCGCTCCTCCTCGCCTGGCCTCGCCTCCCGGCTCCGCTCCTTCCCTTCCCTCCCTTCCCTTCCCTCAGCGGCGGCGCTTTCTCTGGCGCCCATTTCCGTGCGGCTGGCCACCCTCTCCCCGCGCGGAGTGTCTGAGGGCCGCTGGCTGCTCCGAGCCGCTTGGCTCCTTCCCTTAGTAACAGCTTTTACATTCTGCCTCAATTCCTCCTCAATCTAAATCACACACACACACACAGATATTACTTTCCCCCCCCCCCCCCCTTCCTCAGGACTTAATCTCTAACCCCCCCCTCTCTCCCCACCCTCCCCCTCCCCCCGGCCCCTGGCTCGGGATATAATTGAATATCACAGCACTACGCGCTGGTTATTTTTTTTTCTTCCTCCTCCTGTGTGTGTGTGGTGGTGTGTTTTTTTTTTTTTTTTCCTTTTTTTTTTTTTTTTTTTTTCTCCTCTTGGTGTGGACACCTCAGCTAAAAAAAAAAAAAAAATATTACCGATACATATACGTGTGTACACACACACACACACACACACACACACACGAGACACACAGATGTATATATATATGGCTGTATAAAAAAAGGAGGAGAGACAAACAGGGGTGAATTTCTTGTGCCTCCATTCCCAAGGAAGGGGGGAGCAGCCGCCCGGCCGCCACTCGCAAGGTAAGGACCGGGGCGCTCCGGGCCGAGCCCCCGCGGGCCGAGCGCGGGCGGGAAGGGGCCGCG
>JASVER010000021.1:1066978-1133733 GCA_030449065.1 Oceanodroma leucorhoa | reverse complement strand
GTGGGTCTGGGGTGCGGGGGGGTGGGTATGGTTGTTTTTTTTTAAAAAACAAACGGCACCCCTCTTCCCCTCCCCCCTCCGCGCCGTTGGCCTCCCCTCCCCCCACCCGGCTTCATTTGTTTTAAAGGATTTAATTGGGGGGTGGGGGGGGGGGACGGCCTCGGCAGCGAATGGCACACGGGAGCCATGGCGAGCGGCCTATTTTTAGCCTGATTTGTGTGGAGAAGCGCCCTCCCCTCCCCCTCCCCGCATATTTACTTATGGGGGGGGAGGGGAACGGGGGGAAATTGGGGGGGGCCGGGCCGGGCTGGGGGCGAACTCCGCCGAGCGGGGGAGGGGCGGCCGCCCCTCCCCCGCTCGGCGGAGTTCGCCCCTAGCCCGGCCCGGCCCTTCTTGGGGGGGGAACAGGGTCCGTGCCCCCCCCAGGGTGAAGCAGCCAAGTCATTGATCGGTTTTCCTGCGAAGTTCGGGGCGGAAGGTGAAATACCCCGCGGTGGCAGGGTACGGGCCCAGTTTGGGGAAAAAAACAAGCTTTTTTTGCACTTTACAGGGGCTCTCTCTTCCTGGGCTTACCCGTGTCCAAAACCCTGGTGCAGATTGTGCATTGCATCTTCTAGACAGGCTTGCACGGTTGATGCAATGTATGGATTTTCTTGGTAGAGGATATAGGTCCTGCAATAGCACGACATGTGGCTTGTTATTATTGTTGTACCCCCGAAAGGGTTAAATCTATCGTGTTGTTCCAGGTGAATTTAATCTTTCATCACCGAATTTCCTTTTAAGGTAGCTTGAGAGAATAAAAGTCTCCCCTCGCTTGTCTTTTGCTTTATCCCCTGAACAGCAAACTTTGCATGTGCTTTATGGCAGAGGCTTGTTGCTGCAGATGACACGTGAGTCTGGAGGAAAGTTTGGTTTGTAGGTCGCTGTGTAGGAAAGTGAAGTTTGCTAGTGAAGTTTTTACTACTCTCCAGTGTGCTCAACTTCCTTGTTTTCCTGTCTGTGTAAATCAAATTCCGAACTGATTTATGRGGGGGATCACAAAACATGTTCCTTCTTTATTATTAAAGCATGAGAGGCATGATCAGGAGAACAAAGTCTTTGTCGTGTAAAAAAAAAAAAAATATTCTGGGCTTGTCTGATTCTCTTTCCTGTCCTGCGGTACTAAAATAAATGTCTGAGGGTGTTGAGCGTATGAACAAGGTCTTCTGGTGTTGGCGGTCAACACCCTTCGGGTGTTCTCTGAGGCTATGGTTTGTGTCCCTTTGAGAGAGAGGGCACCATTTGCAAAATTGATGTTTGGGTTTTGAGTTGTACCTGAGCTTACGGGTGCGCTGGGCAGTTTTGGGCCCTGGTCTTGCTCTGAGCAACCTGAAGGCTCGGCCGCATGAGGCTCATGCTGGATTTGGGGCCTTCCTTTGGACTCACGCATGTTAACCATCTTCTCAGAATACGTTTCAAATGAGGACTGATTCTGCAAACTCTTTTGTGTGTCCTTGAATTTAAGTGAGTGGGTACGTGTTTGTGGATGAGCATAGGAAGAGTTTTTTCCTCGTAGCCGTAGCAAAAAAAGCGCCGCGCTGTTATGGTGGTTGTGCTTAAGGGTGCAGGTGGTGCCCCGTAAATGATCTTTTGATCGTTTACATGACCAGCAAACTTTCTGTGGTTTCTTGTAGTGATTTTTTTTTTTATTTTACTTTTGGTTACGATCTAACGGAATAGCAATATATCATATTATTTACCTAAGATCACCTGAGCCTGTACACTGTCACTGTCTGAAGTTTTCTAAGGGGAAGGTGGATTTGTCTCCATGAGAACAGGGTTCATGTGGTACTGTGTCTTGGGAACTTGGTGGCATGCCTCCCAAACTGTTATTGAGAACACCTGGAAAATACTTAGCTCTCACTCCACGAGGAAAGGGGAAGGAAATGTAATTTAAATGTATGAAAGCAGTTGGGGTTTGGCTTTTGGGCTTTTTAATTTTTTTTTAAGACTGTACAAGAGTTTATTATTTTTGTTCATTTAAACGTGCACAGCCATAATGCATGTGCGTAGCATAAAGAATGCAATAATTACAGGAGATTCTGTTGCTTAAGCTTTTTTTTCCGTTCAAACAGGTAGTTATGACTTTTTTTTTCTCTTGAGTTTTTTTTATATGAATACTTCTTTCAGTTTTACTCAGTGTATGGTAATTATTGATGTTTGTGTAACCCTTTGAAGTTGTAAGGCACGGTATAAGTGCTAAGTACCCAACAGCAGTACTTCATAGTCATTTTGCCATCATGAAAGAGTTTGATGCTAAAAGTGCTACAGCCCTAAGCATAAAGAGGCTCTGGATGGATGAGGGGAAATGGTCAAAATTGCTTATAATGTTGTTTTCAGGTAATATTTTTTAGTTAGGAAGAACAGATCTGAATAATGTGAAGCAAACTGAGTTATTTTACCTAATTTGATTTTGGTTCTGGAATTTAATTTAACATGGACTTCACATTTGAGTCAGAATGTGTTTGCTGTTATAAATTTTGTAGTGGCAGTGAGGACCCACATCCTACAAGGATGTAATCGTGCAGAAGTCAGGAAGTCCTGTAAAGAAACACACACAACTTTGTGAACATCAGCGGTCTAGTTCTGTTGAATAAGCTCTGCAGATGTCTGTGAAGTCGCTTGCAGAAGTTAAGTGTGTTTTGTATTAGCGGTGCGCAATAGGATGTGAATCTTCCATGGCACTGATACTTTTTTGGTATCACAGCGCTGTTAAGTGTTTTGGGGAAAGCCGAGGCAGTGGCAGGAGTGACACCTTTCCTTCACTAATGCTGTTCCCCTGCTCATCTGGAGTCCCAAAAGATAGCCACCCTCCCAGTTTTTGCTTGCTTTGCCTGTCTCTTCCGTCCCGCCCTGGACCCGCAGCCGTCCAGGATCGTGGTGCCCGCGTGAATTCTGACACCTTACTGGAGAGGATGCTACTGGCAAGCGGAGAAGAGACAGACACAAACCTGCCGCCAGCTCTTCCCCTTCTGAACTGGGACAGGGAGGTCGTAAAGTGGTCCAGTGTCTGCTTCGGGGAGGAGGGCAAGGACCGGGTGTACTGCAGGACTGTGTTGTGCCAATACTGCAATATTGTGATACTGAAATGTAGCATATTGAAGTACAACTAATTTTTAATCTGATTCATGTTGTTTATATTGCGAATTGTGATACTGTTATGTGTGCTGACCATCCTTAGTGTGTTCACGCATGCGCGTACACACAGAGTATAGGGTGTAATAACGACTATATATTTAAAGCCCTAAACATCAGCTCATGCAAGTAGCTGCAGGTTGGGAGAGAAGTGAAAGTGTGTATGCACACTCTGTAATTATGTGTGTTCAGCTCCTATAAAAAGTGACTACTGCGAGAATATACTCATTGCATGCTCTTTTTTAAATATACATTTAAGTGTTTGTGTTAGGTGAAGAAGTGTCAGAAGTTTTCCATTAGGAACTATGATTGACAGCTCTCTTCAGGGTTTTTGAGTTGCACTGCAGCATTAATGTAATACCTTCAAATTAAAAGGTGACGAAGAAACGGTTCTTATGTTCCTGCTATTGATTTAGCTGCCCCTGTCCCAAATACATACAGCTTTCTAAGCACTGCAGTATGAAGTTAGATGGTCTTAATTTCTGTAAAGTAGCTTAATGAAAAGAGTGACTTTACTAGGAAAAGGTTCATCAGCACAGTAGATGGAGACTGCTTTATTCATCGCATAATCGGTTTCCTCCGAGATGTATGACAATGAAATGAGAAATAAGAAATATCTTTTCAGATGAAATTGCAGGGGAATATATTGGCTTTCTCTTAATTTTGCAAAATTGAATTAGCTAACTTGAGGTAAAAAGTAGTGAAGACGAGGCAGCATAGTTGTCACTTCATGAGAGTTGATAGGTTTAGTGAAAAAGTGCGGAAGTCTGGTCTAGAAATCACTCTGCCAGTTTGTGTGAAAACTGTGAACTTCTCCTCGTAGGGTTCTGCCTTGTATCTAATGCAAGATGATAAGGCCCTTTTCTTCCTTCTCGTAATGAAAACAAAGCTGAAATTGTTCATACAAAATGCCCTGGAGTCTTAATGGCCATGTTTGAGCTRGAAGTTGAGTTTTCCGTTGGTCCTGAAGGATCTATAGAACCATGACTCAGCTTACTCTCTGCAACATTGATTTTTAATACTTTACCACRTGGTTTTCTGTGACATCCTTAAGACTCTCCTTTTTATATCGCTAAGGAGCCTTAAAAAAAATCTTCCTTGGTAAGAAATAAGTGGTCATTCCAAGCCGGAGGATGTGTAACCGCAGGGGAAAATGCACACGCTGGTCGSGTGCGTAGGATCTAGCTGGCTTGGCTAGCCAAGGAGTGAAATTGCAGGTGTTGCAGCTTACCCCTGCTCGCTTGCGTTCTTGGATGGGCTGATTGCTAGAAAGACTTTTGAGAATATTTTCTTACCTGTAGAAATAATAGTAAAAAGGCTTGGTGAATTGGTGTAGCTTTCTGAAAAACCTACTGAAAGAACCTCCGAAGTGATGAGGAGGAGTTTTACGGAGTTGTCTCAGCCAATGTATGCAGCATCTTTCAAAGAGTCCCCTCTTGGTCTTTGAATGTAAGCGTACATGGCGTAATTCAGTGCTACGTAGAGATATTAAGGTCCTTCTAAACAAGTTGTCTTGAATACCAGAAGGAACATACCTAGGTATGCTATCAGACTAATAGGTCCTTTTTTCAGGACAAGTAACGCGAGCGGACTGCGTGTCAACCTGGTCACTTGAGCGGGTTGGGTGCCTGCGTGTGGCCCTTCGTGGTGCTGTGTGTGCCCCGCGCAGCTCCGAGGGCTGCGCAGCACGGCGTGGTGGGAGTGGGTAGCGGGCCCCTGGGTTTGTGCGGTAGTTMGGCTTGGTGCAAACATGACTCTTCTTAAGAGTATAAACTGGCATCTGCATCTGTAAAGTAAGATATTAATAACCATATTTTCAAAGATGCTGGGTCCCCACAGTTGCATGTGAAGTTGGCAGTCTCCGTGTGTGCTTAGCATTTTTAAAAATCAAGTCTTGTGTGTGGTTTGCTGCCTTCTGCAAACTCCTGTGAGGGTGTAATTTCTTGTTTCTTTCTGGGAGCAGTATTAGTAAAAGGCTATGTTGTATACTCTGACTTGTGTTTATTGTTGTAATTCTTAAGTCTCCATGTTGCAGAGGAGCAATCTTGTTTATTAGTAAAGTCTAGCAGTAAAAAATCAGAATCATCCCGAGAAAAAACAGTTGTGTGGTTTTTTTTTTTCCTTTTATGATCTGAGATTCTGTTCAATGTAAGCCTGTCTCACGGAGACACTCTCTACAACCATGTGCCATGTGCAGACATACTGAGTGTTATTTCAGATCGCTGGAGGTGCGTTACTAGAAATTTTAGCTGGTGTGGTGTGAGCAGTAGGCCTTCCCTTCCCCCCCAGCGGGGCAATAATTTTGCCAACCTGGCAGGGCAGGCAAGCAGCTGTCTCTGCAGCTAATGCTAGTGCTCCTTTTAACCCGTTGGTGGGTTTGGGGAATGATTCAGTCGCTTCCCCAGCTGCATGCAGAGCTCCCACTGACATCAGGTCGATGGTAGATTTTTATGAATTAGGACTGTGAAAGTGACTCTGGAAACGTTCCTGTTCTGTATGCAGCTACGTGCCTGCTGGCAGAAACTATAGAGCATACAGAAAAGATCTCTGTACAGCCTATTCGTGGAGCGTTTTTCCAAGGTTATGAGTTAAGGGTCAAATATTTACTATTCATGAAAATGTAGTGCTAAATACTGTGCCCACTGCCAAAACCACAGAAATTGTCAAGGTTTAGAGCCCTAAAGATAACCTGTCCGAAGAGTTGCATCCATTTGACATTAAGAGTGTTAAAAGTTCTGGCTCTTCAGATGGGTGACCTATCGCCAGCAAACCCCGAGCCTGGGAATTGGTCTGATTGCGAGCACACGCGAAGCGAATGTCAATCCACTCATAGTTGCCTAAAAGTACCAGGCAAAGAAGAGACAGTTTGGTTTCCTGGAAGGAGTTGTCCAGGCTGGCCAAGGAGAGGAGTAACAAGTTTTATAGCTCTTTTGTGTTTTTTGCACAGGCTGATTAATGCTCGAGTGTCAGCATGACTTCTGAAAATACATTTTTGCCTTGTAAAAATAGCAATAAAAAGATTTAATTATTTTTCATTTATCATTGATATTGGTCTAACTTACAGTCCTGTTGGAACAAATGGAAATTTTTGCTATTAGTGTCAGCAGTTGGGAGTGTGTTAAGTGTGGCTGAAAATTTTACCTTAAAATACCAATTGGTCTTAATAGAGATGAGTCTATCTGACCCTCCCCCCACTTCCAGGTCTGTTTAGCTCACAGAAATTATGAGAACTTTTCCTCTTTTAGGTTAAGGCTAAATTTGTGGGAAAAAATAGTTTTGATATTGCATAGACCTATGGGGGAAATAAGAAGAGATCTGGGTCAAAAAAGTAGGACGTGCAAGATTTAGAAGCTGTTGAAGTGTATTTATTTGTCGTATATTAGGTTAAAGGAAGTATTGGTGCTTTCAGTTTGGCAATATGTCCTTCAGTCTGCGGTGTTCTGTAAAGGGAAGACAACTGTTAAACAATGAATCACAGCTAATTTTTGTGTGGATGTCAACAKTCTTCTCTAGTGCAGAAATTTTTGCTTGGATATTAACACAAACATGCATTCCTAAACATAGACTCTTAGCGATAAATTGTAATTACAAAGCCCTTTGTAAGAATGTGGATTTTTGCCATGATGATATTTGTGAATCTGTAACGTATTTACTTTGGGATTATGTTTGTTCAAATTTAATACTTTTTAATGTACATTTAAARCAAAGTTAGCACAGATGTGGATGGAGGAAAATGAGGAACAGTGTTGTCAAACCATCTATTAATATTGACATCAAATAAATTGTGCTAGAAACATATCTTGTATAGCAATGGATTAGCTGTTTCCTATAGCTAATGAAACAGATCTGGGGTTTAGAGAGGCGGGGTCCATACTCCCTGTATAATGTGAATGTTTTGCTGATGCAGACGTGGTACCTGATTTTTCACTTTATTTCAAATGAACAACTAAATTTCACAATCTGTTGTGTCTTGTTTAGACAGTAAATTTCTAGCACTGTGTAAGACGAAAAAGGTCAAGAATATGAAACTTCAACATGTTAAATTGCTATAAAACTTAAACAAAAATACAATGAAACTGCCTACTAAGCAGTTCTGGTGAGCTTAATCTGATAGCAAGAACGGATSTCTAAATGTAGCTGATTAATAGAAACTAACTTTTTTTTTGACAGCTTTCACCATTATAGTAAATATTTGTCACAATTGTTTGAGTTGTAAGAAAAATGCTTTGTATTTCTGTGACTGTCTTCTAGGGCAGATTCTGAATGGCTGTTGATTACATTAGAAATATCAATGTGTTTATCTTACTGTTGGCAAAGTCCGAGTTAGTTYGTTCCTCTACTGTCTATACATGCAAGGTTATTTTGATATAGATTATTTATTTCTAGTTCGTCAAGGCCCTTTGTAAGATTCTTTCTTACAGTATATATAGTACACACTAAATATATTAGAAATTAAGTTCTAAGAGTCTGTTCCATTAAAAACAAACACAAGCCTCCTTGACCATTCAATCATCCTGTTGAGGTGCCTGGGCACCGCAGCCCTCCCAGATAGATTACTTTCTGGTAAAATAGATGGGCATTGCTTATGTCTTATAAGTGAACCCTCTGCTCTCCATGTGGTTCTGTGGGCTGCTTGTGGAAGCACMAAACTGAATATTCCCATCAGTCTCCTCTTGTTGTCCCCACGCCTGGGCTCACCACAGTCGTCGTCCCGTGCTAGAGAGAGACTGGTTGCTTGTATGTACCAAGGCACAAAACTGGACTTTTRAAGATCCTGTGTGTATTGACAGAAATGCTAAGAAGAATTTAAAAAATTATATGAAGGATAAAGGGATGGAAGCTTTCAGAGGTAGCCAGGGAAAACACTTTTGACGTGTTTTGACTCGCTCTTTGACGCTATGGATGACTTCATATGAGAGGCTCGGAGGGTATGTGAAATGCAGTGTCAGACTCCGGCTAAGAGTACGTCCATTATGTAGGCTGAGATTCTCCGTTGGTTTAAATTGCCGAGACTGCCAGCAGCRAGGCCTGTGTATGTTGGACATCGCTAAGGAGCTCCAGAAAGCTGCATTGGTGGTGTTAGAATATGTAGAATCTGATTTGCGTGCTTATGTGCCTCGCACTTTCCCAGCTGTGGTTTGTAACTACCCGCTTGTGGAACCGAGCTTTTTCAAGGTGAAAAGAAAAGAAATGCACTGTTTTTAAAAACACATGTTCAGAGATCAGATTAGTCAGATTTCATTTGCATTAACGTTACTGTAAATGGTGAAAGTTTGGAACTGTAATGTACTTCCATGTGCCTATTGCTGCCTACTTTTATTTGTTAGTCTGGTGCTGTTGGGCCTACTGCTGTTCTGTGTGATTAAAATAACCCCCCGTGCCCCCCTCTGTGTAATTAAACACAAGTGATGCAAGATTGTACTGCTTTTTTTCTTTCTAAAATTAACCCCTTCCAATGGTCGGTATGGTCGTGCCCTCTCCTCTGCTTGGCTCTGCTTCCTCGTCCGTGCTGTAGCGTGAATGTGGCAAATTAATGTAATATACCGGCGTGTTTTGTCTCAGTCCTGACAGTTTGCATCATTTTATTATTATCCCTTCCTAAGGCTTTATTTSATTTTCTAATCTCCCCCCACCTGTTTTTTTCCCCCTGGACTTTCTCTCTTCTTTTTGTCATTTTGGACTTTCTTTTGCATTCTCCCTCTCTGTTCTTTTGTCGGTTCTTTAAACCAAATTGGTGCCTTTTTGTTTCTGTTCTCTGGGTTTTCTCTGCTTTCTTCCCCTTTCTCTTAACTTTAGTTGAGTTTACCTATAGGACTTGATCCTATGTAGCCTTCTTGAACCAGAGAGGTTAGACGGGTTTGGAAGGTGCAGCCCCGGTCTCCGGCGGAGCGAAACCTGCGGGACTGCTGAGGAAGTCTCATTTTGCAGGCTGCGCTGCTGGCAGCGGGGCACCGAGCAGAGGTGAGCGAGGGGCCTGCCTGCGGGCAGAGGGGTAGCTGGGACAGGCACGCAGGGCAGGAAACGGAGTGGACAAATTTTGGCAGTGCCTGTATTTGATAAAAATAATCTTGGCTTTAGGYGTAAAACGTTGATTGATGAAGTCAGGGGGAGGCTTTGGGGGGAGTTGATGKGGGTGTTTAGTACAAATGCAGAAAGCTGAGGAAGTTTGAGTGAAAACCTCAGCGCACTGTGAGGTTAGCTTTGGGCTTTTTAAAGGAAGGGATTTTATGCAATAAATTTGTATTGACACTGTGACTTAAAATTAGCAAAAACAAAGTCAGTCATCGTGAAATCAGTGGCAGCCTTATCTTATTGTTTTTATTGTGGGTAGTGTTGACAAGTCACATGCCCCATTGTTCTGGGTGAACAAACACCGCTTTGAGACCGTGAGCTGGTACGTGCGCACAGGCGCCTTTGTCCTGGGCTGCACAGATGAGTGTGCGGAATTGCGACTTTGGAGTTGAAAGATCGTCTTTAAAGAGTTCACATCTAGAAACTGCGTAATAGATGAAATACCCTGTTGCTTGATATTTAGGCACCATTTTTATTTGGTGTCTTGCTGTCCAGAACCTAAGAAAATAATCAGAAGAGAATAATGCATCATAAACTCTCGTACCTTTTTGCCCAGTGGATAGCAGGCTTGTATTCTGTCTCTGAAGTAGATGCGCTTGGGACAGAGAGAATGCAAGATGTGCTTTTTGAGAAAGTCAGTAAAAGATTTTTGCTTGAAAGTCTTTCAAATGTAATCTCTTTACCACAAAACTGTTGACACTTGAGGTGATAATAAGTGAACCTCATCTCTACTGAAGTCACAGTTTTGTGGATCACCTCTAAATTACTCTTACTGCTTATAAATTCCTGTAATCACGATATGTGTAGTGTAACTAAGATGGATGCTATAGAGACTGGCTGCAGGAGCAAACTTGGCATGTGGAGGCTGTGGATGTAGTCATCCAGCCATATCTGGGGGAGAATCCCATTGAAATTGCTGTGAGTTTTGCCCAAGGAAGAAGAGAAAGATTAGTCTTCTCTTACCCTGTGATTTTATTATGTTGTTGCTTTTAGTACATCTTAATAATGCCAATATAGTTCATTGTCTGGTTCAGTATTTTTAACTCRTAGAATACGTGTTTTTCTTTTTGTCAGCTTATAGTCTTGCTTTTTCCTCTTCAGAAACTGGTGCTTGCAGTGTATTTTATACCAATACAAGAGCATTCACCAAAATGGTCTTCAATTGTCAGAGCTCCATAGCGGGTATCACCAGGATGCTTTAATATGAAATGGCACTAAAGCTGGTAGAAATTGTCATAGCTCTCTTGACTGTGTGTCGACAACATCAGCTGTGTGTCTGTCTGCCCTTTGATATTAGAAGACTTCCCCAGTTTTGGTGGCTTGCAGGCTCAATCTGTAAAATAGTGCTTTAACTTCAATACAGAATGAATGGCAAGCTTTTGGCATCCTAATGTGGGCACTGTACAGTAATGGAATATATCCTGTGGGTTACTGTTCAAGGTTTTCAGACTGTTTTTTTTACCAYGGCTGCAGTTTGTCTACACAGTCCCTTCATAGGGACTGCTTGAATAGAGGGAATTATGGAATTACTTTCTGGTTATAAATTCTCTCTCTAAATTTTCATAGGCTTGTCTAGATCTGCGGTGAATCCCCAGAGACACACCTCTGCTCCCCACACCCACAATTCTGCTTTTCTTGGGTTGACCTAATRTATCTGTATGTAACAGATAACTGTATTTACTTCATTTTTAGTTTACATCACTGAAGATTTTCTGTCCACATAATGATTAGGACAGAAAGCTGGTGTCAGGATTATCTGCTGTTTCTGCCACTGTGTGACCTTAGCAAATGGATTAACAAATTTACCCATGCACCAGTGATTTAATACTTCACAGGAGTTTTTTCAGACCAGTTCAGTACCCTGAGATCTTCTGGTGAAAGGCTGCGTAGCAGYGTAAAGTGGCTTTTGTTTTATTTTTCAGCTGCCGCTTACTTGGAGTTTTTAGTTTAGGCAAGTGCTCCTTTTGTGTTTATAGGTTTTGTGCTTGTCTTCTAGTTTTTCTTATATGTTGGACAGAACATAGTCCTTCACATTGGAAATATTTGCTGATAGTGCCCATACATGATGAAGAATCGTGTTGAAATCAGGCTACGTGGTTTGTAAAGCTAGGCACGTTTGTGTCCTTAGTAAYGTGGAAATGCAACCTTACATGAAGTTTTAAGATCCCTGCACTTTTTCCAGATCCTGGCAGCTCTCTGGGGAAGAGGAAAAGGCTGGASTTTTTTGGTGGAGCTGCTTCAGGGATGGGTTTCAGAGCACAGCTACGCAAGCAGCTGCTTGTCCCAGCGGCGGAGGTGGGAGTGGGGGTGGTGGGACCCCTAAGCTGACCCTGCTCTCGATGGAACAGGGACACAGAACGAAAGCTACAGGTGGAGCTCTATGAACTTCTCTGTCTGGAAAGAAAGTTTCTATCCTCTGCATGGTTTATTGACTCCGCCRCAGTGCCAGTATAGTGGTTTATTGGTCCTACAAACATCATCTCTGGAAGGATGGCATTAAAACCTACTGCTGTTTTGGGGGGGGTATTAAAATTCAAGTGGTTTTGCTGAAGCAGTTTACAGCATGACTCCATAAACGCCTGCGTTGTTACCATGAAGGTGGTGGTAAACTATAGCTTATCCATAGGAATGGACCTATCTATAATAGGTGGGCCATGAACTTCTTAGCTTTGCTACTAGGCAAAATCTTCGCAGATTGCAGTGGGCCAGCTAATAGCTAAGCCAGTCTGACACCAACCTTTCTGTGTGTAGTGATTGCATTACTCATACTGTCTTGACTGCTTGAATTTGTCCATATATAAAGTAGGCATAAGTGGTGACATGATCTTTGTCATGTGCTTACAATTTCATTTGGGCAAGTCTTCCTTAATAACTTCCTAAATGAGTCTTGTTTATAAATTTATAGTTAAGCAAATTTACAAGCTTGTGTGAAAATCTTTTTTCTTTTTTATGTCCTTTACTAAGAACCAGTGTGCCCGGGGCAGATAGAGCATTGTGGGTCTTGTCGTGAGAAATGCTTATGCAAGATGCGCAGTGCTAACGTAGGACCTTGCTTTCTGGTGRGAGTTTTCCCCGGCAGTATAGGTGTCTCCTAAAGCACATCGCGGTCCTGGCGAGCACAGTTGTGCTTGTGATACTGATGAGCACACGCTTTCTGTTACATTATTTTGTTTACATATGTTGTTTGGATATTTTTCATCTGCTGGAAAATGAAATTTTAGGGAGTGTTTTAGTTTTAGGAAATCTCTTCAGTTTGGGAATAGTACTTAAAATTGTATACATTTGGGTTTTGCTATTGTAAATTGTGCTTTTATATTGTGACTTTTCTTGTTTTCACTATATTCTACACTGAGAGGTATCCTCTGGTTAATTTAAAAAGAAAATCCTGCTAGCACTTTAATAAATCCCTTAAACTTTGCAAGAATGTATTTACACTTGCTAGGTAGCATGGTAGGTGGCTTGAAGTTAAAAGCGTGAATTTACAGTGCGTTTGCATTTTTTTGGAATGACTCCAGAAAGAAAGTGTCTCATTCCTGTTTAGTGTAATACATATCTATATGTCAGCAGATATAGCTCTTGGTGTAGTCAAGCCGTAATTGTTAAAAAAAAAAAACAAACCAAAACACAAAACACTTTTAAGTGTGATCCTTGGGTATTTTTAGAAGAGCTTTGTGAAGCCTTTTCTTAGTTGAACCATTTTCTTGTATTCTGAGGCAGTCTACATGTTCTTCATGAGAAATATATTATCGCTCCATTGAAGTCAATTCAGGTTCTCTGGAAGTGATCCAACCTTCAGGAAAGAAAAATATTAGTGTRCGTGTTGAGGGAAAGGGTTTCCCTTTATTTTGGAATTTGCTTGTCATGTTTAGCAAGTAAGCCATTTTCAGGTGCATTAAGGCTCTGCGAAACTAATTTTCGGGGCTGACAGTTTTCTAGTCTTGGGTTAAGCAAAAAGATTTAAATTTAATGTTTCCATTTTTTTTTTTGTTTTAAATAGCTAGGGATATTTACACTTGTTCAGTTCTAACTTGAGTGCCATGCATGTTTCAGGAGAACAGAAAAATGAACCATTTAAAATGACGATGGGGTAGTGTTTTTTYGCCAGTCATTTGTTTCAGTGTCTGAAATGCTTTGTTGCCAGTTTAAATATTGAAATTTACGGAAGTAGCCTTTGCTTGGAAGTCTTAAATATTTGCAATGTGTTGTTTATTTGGTTTATGAAGTTTTGTGCTGTTTGAATGCTGGTTTTTATTTTAGCTATGAGTTTTGGCAAAACACATTCTAGCATATGTAATCAGTCATAAATAAGCTAGAGACCACTAATGTTTTAGTCCTGTGGCTATATCAAAACGTATAAGGGTTAAAATTAAAACTGTCTGAATGTCTGTCTGGCCGCGTGCATCTTGGACCTGTGCTCCACTGAGACCTTCAAGGCTCTCATGTAAAAATTCTGTGCCTTCTATCATTAAAGCGGTGACTATCTAAAGTTATTACGACTTTAAGCTTTTAATTGAGGGGGGGTTTGCAGGTTTCTAGGCTTGGTTTATGGCTGAAGACCAGCATGGCACGTACACACCTGGCTGAGTTGGCTGCTCCTTCTCCAAAGCCAGTGGAGCTTCAGTGATTTTTGCACCATTTAATGTGCTTCACTCGGGAGGGCAGGGATTTGGCAGAAGGCTGCCCTTCGGTAGCTGTATGTTCTTCACAGTTACGCAAGCTGGATCATTTAGCAATCAGTTTCTGAAGTCTGCAGACAGGCTACAGAAGGGTAGAGGCAAGATGCAGTGAAGAAGAGCGCCAAGATCAAGGACTCTTCTTTCAAGGCTGCTGAAAGGCATGTGCTGAGACGCCCAGGGAAGTGGGTGCTGGGTTGGGCTGTTGGTGCTGCTGCTGCTTGAGCTGCCCCGAGGGAAGTTTCACGGGGAGGACAGTCCAGGTGGCCGCTGGCCCTGGTTAGCAGGAGAAGAGCTGGAGCCTTCCCCTGAACAGAGGGGTAACTAGTATGTGCTTGAGCACAGTGCTTCTCCAGGGAACTGCCACGCTCCTGCATCTAGTTGAGACCTGCCCTTCATTTACTCCTCTTCTCTGATTTAGCTACCAAACCGATGGTATTTCTCTTGCAGCTGTCCAGAGCGCTTCTTTCAGTGTAGGTTCTGAACCAAATACCATCTTTGCTCCCTGTCGTTGCAATCCTAGAGCTGCAGTTTAGAAATTAKTGTATTTTTTTTTAATATTGACACATATTTCAGATTATTTTCCGAAATACTTTGTTTAGACTTTTAGCATATTAATGACTGAAAACTTCAGCTGGTTTTGTTTGGAACTAATTCTTCCTCAGGCAACAATGAGACCTGAAATATATTCCTCTAAAGTTTGTGAAGGAAAAGCTCTCTGGTAGCATTTCTGAGTTGTTGAGATTAGCTCTGAATTTTCAGACAGTGTAATTTTCTTTTTTAAAAGAGCTCCCCCCCCCCCCAGCAAGCCCTAAAGTATTCTTTGTGTGAATGTACTATATGTTCTCTAATTATGTGATCACATACCATTCCACAAATAGTGCAATACAATAGCATAGAATTATTTCTAGGATCTTGTAGAGGTTTATTCAGCAGACTACCTTAAACCCTGATCTTGCAAGTTGTTTTGTGTAAATGGACTCCTTTGCCTCCCAGAAGCGGTGTTTACTGTAGCTCTGTGTTAAAGCCTGGGTTCAGAGCTCGTTATAGAATCAGGGCTTGGGATGTCAGTTTTGAAAGTTGCCATTTAACTGCTCTTATACAGCATATGCATATTAAGTAGGATGGCAGAATAACAGTGAAATTGCTCACCTAGGTCTGCAGATGAATTACCATAATTAACTGCTTCTTCCCATGAATTGCACCTAACGAGGACTGTRCTGTTGGCTGAAAATAAATTGCATAATGCATTACTGTTGACTAAATTATTTACATATGTTAGAGAGGAGATGGTATAAAAAGTCTGCAAAATAAATGCTGGACCATTATGAAAATGAAAGGGGGGGAGAACCACAGATAGAACATGCCTTCTCCTGGGTCACTGAAGAGTACTGTATTCTATTTGCAATATAGTGTGTGACTTCATGGTTACGTATTTATCACATCACATTGCATAATGTATATGYGGAGAAAGCAGATCTGTGCATACAGCCTTGGGCCTGCTCTTAAGAAGAGTGTATCTATGTGGTTATAAATTGCTAAAAATTACATCTTTTTTTTTTTTGCTGCATAACTGCGGTCCCAAAATATGCTAAGTCAGAAGCAAAATGTGGGTTAACAAAATAAATTATAAACCAAACTGGACAATTTTTGAAGTGCTTGCTGTTCTGTGTTTACCTGTGAAGCATCCTTTGTGTGACTGTTGTGTTGTGAGGCAGTTTGGGATTCTTAGGTTATATTCATGGCCTATTTTTCTTAACGTCTTACTTAGCCAGGAAGTATTTAAAAAGCACGGTATTTGGATCTGATATCCTATTTTCATCCTGTGGAATCCTGTAAGGCCCTATTTATTGATGCTTATTATAAAAGATGGTTCCACTACATAGAGATTATTTATACAACTTTACCAGAAGAGACACTCCATGCGTAAGCATTTGCAACACCAAAATAACTTCAAGTGACTGAAGATGGGCTCAACTAGAGGTGRCGATTTGTGTTCGAATTTGCCAAARTAAGGCTTGTCACAACTTGCGTTTTCCATGGGTAAAAGCCAGTCTGGAGTTGTAGACCTTGATTCCTACCCTTTTCAGGTTTGCTTTTGTCTGGGACTTTGATTTGGGTCTAATCTTGGCAATCATTGGCAAAACTTGAAAATACTCTTTGTTCCCTGACRTTTTAAATGGAGAATGTCAGGATCTCCTGTGCGTGGCGTTGTCCATCCCTCTGCCCCCGTAGCAGGGCTTTCCTAGTGAGAGGTGGTGACTCGGGATGGAGCAAAGGAAGCTGCAAATGAGGTCATGGCCCTCGCAGAAATTCAATTGATCATGTGATCGCTTAGGGTTATGATCCCAATGGAAATGTGGTTGCAATGGGGAAAAGCTTTGTAAAAACAACTAAGCTTTGGAGATTGGATCACATTTATTTTTTTTGTATAATATAATATTTCATGATAAGGTTTGTATYGAATAGACTCCCTTTTCTTGCCAAATTAGCTGGAATAGGTCAGCTGTTGTSATGATAACAACAGCAAGGAAAACTAGTAAGTCGGGGGTTTTTTACCTATTAAAAAGTTTTCTTGAAAAGCTTTATTTCCTGTTTAAGAGCATGTGCTTGAAGTTTGGCAAAGATGTGACCTTTGTGTCAGGGGTGGGGATATTTTTGTTTTTCTTTTGTTTTGGTGGTGTTTTTTTTTTTTTTTTTTGTGTTGGGTGTGGCTGTTCTGTAAAACATAAGTCTGACATAGGCAACCTTAATTTTTGCATTTCTAATACAATAAACTGTTCAGGCTAGTGAATCACTTATTGTAGAGGGGTTGTGTGTGATATTACTAAAAAGCTATAAATGACAAAATAGCACTAATTGGTGCACAAGCAAAAGTGTTAAAGATAGCATAATAAGCTTTGACATAAAATATGTTAATGTTCATCTAACATCTGTGACATACATAACAAATTATGACAAAACATTTTTTAATGAAGATGAAAGAATTGAGGTTCTTAAACAGTGGCTGGTATAATAAAGAACTCTAACTTAATGTATTGCTTACCTGGATGGACACTTCCCACTCATTTTCTCCAAAATTTCAGAATGCTTTCAAACACTCTGTTGCACAATATACTTCATAGTGATGAATGATTGACACTACTGCAAATATGTCCTGTGCAAAAAATACCACAGAGGAAAAGATTCATTGTGGGGGTTTTTTAATAATTTTATTTTATTTTTTTGTCTTCTGTATTTACATTTTTAGAGARCAGTCCAAATTTAATTTTCAGAAACAAGTTGGAGATTTCCATGGAAAAGTTGTGAGATTGCAGTGAACAGAAAGGGAATCTGATTATGGTTAGTATAGTCCTTCAGACGTACGGTGAATCGTGAAGGCACTGCTGAAGGACAGAGCCTTTTCTGCTGTCCTTCTCCTGTTGTTGTTTGTCACTGAACTTCTGAGCTGTTATTTAGGAGAGAGGGATGATCAGAAAGGACAGCAAAGACCTTGGAAACACTCTGCCAGAATCTGAAATCTGAACTGGGGTGTTGTGAATGCAAATTTCCTTTTTGAGGACTGGGAGAGGAGACTGGGGCCGAAAGAGTATAGAGGAAGGGGAGGAGTTGCATTAATTCCGTTTCTTTCTCTTCTCTTGCAAAGCATATCTCGGGGCATATTAATCTCTGAATGCTCTGAGYACTGATTACGTGACTGCATTAACTTCAGTACCCTGCTTTAACATGGTAGGAACTTCACCAGCTTCCTATTTCTGTTTGTTAACAATCAACTATTTGATGATCATGAGTGCGTTACAGAATACTGCCACCTGATGTGGCACTGCTTATTGCCTGTGGGACAGTGATCTATCAGCGTTCTGGTCACCCAACAGGGCTTAGTTGTGCTTATTGTGTGCAGTTATAACTTCAGTAAAAAATTGAGGCAGTAGGTGAATGGATACAGAGAGATGAAAGTGTGCATGCAATTACTGTTGTTATATTGTCCGGGAAGAGGAATGGTCATTTCAGTAATCTGTAGCATAACTGTCTTCAAATTTGTTTGGCTTTTTGGTTGGTTGGATGGAGTTTTTTGTATGTCACAGAAATGTTTTAAGAGAAAGATCTCAAAGGGAATAAATGAATAAATTTTACGAAAAGCCTTTGGGCAGTGAGAACCTATTATGAAGCATGAGTAGAAGGGGCAAGGCTTTACGTTTAGGGTATRATTATGGGTATAGAACAATTGTAAATTTGCAGGTGCGAAAATACTCTGCTTTGCATCGTAGGCTAAGTCCCAGCTCAGCAAGGATGGAATTTGTCTTGGCTAACATCTGTTCTTTTCTGGAATAAGTGGCTTTAGAGGAAGGCATGAAATTTGAGTATGACTTCTGTTTACCTCAATCTATCTCTTTCTTTGTATTTTCAAAACATATTTTATTTTATTAGATTAAAAAATACAGGCTACCTGTGCAAGCTGCTGGCTCCTAACGTAAGTAATCATATGATAAATACAATTAGATTGAACTTAAGCAATATTGAAATCACTTCCATAGGAAGTTGGCTGGCTGCCTGGACATCTGACGTCATCTAGGAACCACACACTCAGTCTTGGACAAATGTCTTTGGCACAGTCCTGTGGTTGGGATCTGGATGGAAATAAGCTCTAAAGTCTGCGTGTTTACACCTAATGCCTTCCCAGGCATCTCCCTCCCCTTAAATACCTTCCTGTGTACGTCTGAGTAGCCCTGCTGTCCACAGGCGCAGGGAGAGTAACACCAATCCTTAGCCATTAAGTGTTCCTTCATATATAATGAGAAGTTTCYGTTCAGCCTTCCAAACTCTTGGTACGTGGTGTAATAATCTGGATAAGGACTCAGTTGTGGCCAACGTAATTCTTGGTAAACAGAGAGAAGGAATGATGTCTCATTAAAAAATGCAGTGTGGCAATACAAAAATCATGTTTATTACCAGTTCTAGAGTTGTATAAATATAGATGCTAGACATCTGCTGAGTATTGCTTTAGTAGAAATACTGAAATCACTTTTACTTGAGTTAATAAATCCTGGAGCTAGGAAGGARAGTGGTGGAGTGATGGGTAGAAGCAAGGCAAATGAAATGAGCAGTGGAAATCAAATGATGGGAGGGTTTTTCGAATATATTTTCACAACGAGGTAGTTGCATAACAATATTCGATGCTTTAGGATTTTATCTGCTTATGCTTGTTGAAAGGGCATGACAGAATAAACACGACTACTGAAATCCTAGCATCAGGCCATTAATTGCGCTCTTCCTTTAGGTGGTGAGCATATATTGGACTGGCGGGAGCGAGAGCTGCATCTGCAGAACAAGCGTTGTCCGAACAGTGCGGAGCTCCCRGTACTGTTGGGTCAGTTGTAGGGGGATTCCCAAATTGTAGAAGGCTTTTATGTCTCCTCCTTACACATCTGCAGGATTTGGTCTTGAAAGACCGTTAATGCTTATGATACAGCGGGAGTTGKKTTTTTTTGGTGGTGGTTTTGTTTGTTTGTATTTTAAACAGTTGAATGCATCTCAATAAAATTCTCAAAAGAAAAAAAAAAGCGCTCTTTTTGTGTAGTGCAGTTCTAAGCTACTAAGGAACTGAATCATAGTCTAGATTTAATTCCAAAAGTAAGAGAGTAATTTCTTACCTGTCTATCCTGTCAAGCTGTTAAACAGGAGCAAATAAAATCCCAMTATATTGAAGAATGCTATGAATCTACTTTCACTGGAAAATATAGACAGAAATCTCTTCTGGCAAAATTGGTCACTGGTGGTCTAAAACAAGGTAATAGTGATCCCTGTGTGACCAAGCACGTGTTCTTGCAGGATCAGTGAAGCAAGAGAAAAATAGAAGGTGCGAGTGCCACACAGTGTAGTTCCACAAACATGTCAGTATTTCTCTTTGATATTAAAAAGTTGGTTGAAATTCAGAGAAACTTAGAAATTATATCAGGTATACTTCAGACTGGTTTGATAGAGTTCTTATTCTTATCACTGCTTTGTTTTGTTTTTTTACCCTAAGATAGACCTAACTCTTTTTCTTTCATGGTTTCACATGTCTTGTCCTCAGTTTATACCGCTAGATGTTTATGTGCTGTATTTGTCTCTTGAAATTTGCAAGTTGTTCTGTTGACCGCCACCTATCTCATCTCATGAATTTTGTATTCAGGATTTTTTTGCTTGTTTGGCAAAAAACATAGAATAATGCTGTGCTGTTTTCCATTCAAACCCCTCCTTACTGCCTGAGCAAAATCAGTTTTGATGGTAGTAATGTTAACTCAACACCAGTCCCTTCCCCCTCTCGTGTTGGCTTTCCTCAATAAAAACCCATTCTTCACCCATTTCCAGTTAAACAACCAGCTCCCCCAACCCATTCAGCTTTATCCAAGTCTAATACCAAACTAGATTTCTCTGTGGAGCATCCACCAATTTCTACGTTYTGACCCTACTGTTGGTATGATTATTTTTTTTAAGGTTATTGTTAGAAAKTTTATAATAAAAATCGATTGTGAACAACTCAAGCAGGAGGAGCAGGGCAAGAATTTTTTTGATCCCTGAATYATTCTAGCTTGAACTTTTTTTTTTCCCCAAAAGATACATTTTTACAATGTGTATTTTGAGGTGGAAAAATTGTAACATTTTGAATGCTGTCCAGACGTACCAGGAAACTCAGTGACTTCCTGACTGCAGGATGGATGTCTGCTTTGATATTCTGTGGACACAGATACTGATTTGTGTGTGTAAATGAAATAGTTGTATTCTGTTTAATTTGAATGGTGGAAATTATTCTAGTATTTAGTGAATCAGTATGATTACTGGAATGGAGGTGGCCTGGGAAGACTGAGGGACTTCATTATTTATGGGGTAATTTTTATCCTGTGGTTCATTATATTGACTTATAATTAATTCACTGCAAGGTTCCTATAAAATTGCTTTGTGTGAAATACTATTTATTTTACCTTTTAATAAAATGTCCCAACTCCTATGGTAGGCATGCAAATAATTGAATCAAATTATATGCAAATAATTATTTAAATAGTATGGTAATACAAATGTGGTATAATTAAAATGCCTGGACTCTCATCAGTGTGCCTAAGTGGAGTCCTCGTAATGGTGTTTTTCAGCTCCCTTTGCCTGTGTCCTGCCTTCACTCTGTTCAGCGTGAAGGTTAGCGGCAACTTGGGTCAAGCAACCGGAGCGACCTTTGCATTAGAAACGTGACCCGGACTGTCTTTCTAGTAATGCCACCGTGAGGATTTTAGAAATACCAGGAGAACAGAATACTATTCTCGTTGCTGCCTAGATGTGAGGCCTCAGRTGGTTTAAATGTGTAACTCTGCTGGAGTCAGAAAGCTGACAGACTCCTGTTTGGTGTCGGGCAGGGCTGCAGCTCTGATCCCTCATGCTCAGCAAGGAAGAATCCAAAATCAGAGTGTCAAGATGGGGCTTGAGTTACGCAGCGAACTCTTACTCGGATTTTGATGCACAGAGGAGTAAGGAAGGCTCCTTAGGACTCTGGTCCTAGGCGATACATTAAACTATAGCCAGATCCATGCCTTTCTCGGGTATCTCCAGGTCCAGTTTCCTCACATCGCTATGTTTTCTGAAGCTCAAAATAATATCTTGTCCTCAACTGATATCAATCATCTTACATGTATTGAAGTGTAGATCTGACTGTGACCCAGAACAATTGATCTTTTAAAATCTGACTTCACTTCCTATGAAAATAAGCAGCTCCCAGAGGAGAAAGGACTTCTGTTTTCATTTATCGCTCGTGGTGATGAGACGTACTTCATAGCTTGAAAAGTCCCATCTTGTACTGACTTCCTTTGTGTCCGAGTTCATGCTGACAATGCGATTGGCTTTGATCCCAGCCTTTACTGGGAGAAAATCTTGTAATGGTTTGGGTGGCCTGTGGACAGATCTGATAAGAGTCAGGTTSTTACATTTCACGAGCAGGTCAGGCTGGAATTGACAGAAATACAAACTGGCGTACGTTTTAAGCATGGAGAGGGTAGGTATCATTGAAGGGAAGAATTGAATTGGCTTTGGGAATGGCCCTGGAGTGAGAAACTATTGAAGTAAAGGCTGTGAAGATTGATCTTTTGGGGGTTATTGCTGGAGGATACATGAAACATTTTACTTTCATTAAACTAAACTATATTTGATGGTTTTCTTACTTGTACCTTATCTCTACACCACAATTGAAGGAAATTACTTTTTGTCCTTTTGGTTTGCAGTGGGTGTGTCTGTTTAATAGCCAATTTCAGGGTTTTTTTTAGTTGAGAATGAATGGTCTGGGATGGTTACTTAAGTAATATGCAGTGCACAGGTTTCAAAGTGGGAAGGGAAAGATAAGTTCTCAGCACGTGTTTGCTCACAGTGGACTCAGTTGAGAAGAACATTTAATGGTTTCATTGAAAACTGTTGAGAGCTAGGGGAATATTTGCTTAAATTAATTCACCACGTTAATTTCTAGATGACGTTGGGTAACATGGGTGTACAGGATATGCTGTAGTTTCACTGTTAGGCTTTGACTGTGGATTTTTAGAGTGATCTTCCCCATCTGAGAGGCAGCATGTAAGATTGGTTGCCCATTTGTCAGAATTTTAGACAACCTGTAAGACAGATGAATTTAAGACCATGCTGAATGGTTGCGGTTATTTGAGCAAACTTCGGAATGAAATTCACCTTCCTTTCTCAGTGAGCAAGAACGCAAGAATTCAATACTGATTGAGACCAGATTTCTCCTCCTATATTGTCATCCTCTTAATTATAATTTTCAGTTATGGCTTGGTGGGTGTGGTGTCAGTTTACCCAAGGAATTAAGAAAAGAGTAGCGGGTGGAGACGTGGTAACCAGGAGAGACTCTGTGCAGTCCAGCACACAAAGCGTTGTGTTAGTGTGAAGGGGATAGAAYTAGTTTTCCTTGCTTGTGACTTCTGGTTCCAGGCTGTCTTGTGCAGCAGCGTGTGGTTGGATATGAGGCAAGATGAGTTCTTGATCAGCGATGACTTTCTGTTGCATTTTATTGAGCTGCGTGTTCCTGGAAACGATAAGCTTTGRGTGGCGGTAGGAGATTTTGGTATTTTCTCTAGTTATCCTGAACAACAACTGTAGACAGCTGTACAGTTTCAGAGAATAGGTATTTAAGAACCCCAAATCTCTACACTACAGTTCAAGCTTCCTGCAACARTTGCCCTTAGTACATGGCCAAATGGAAAATGACAATCCCATCTGCATTCTCTGTCCTGTTTTTAGTCTGATATGAAGCCTAGATAAGTTGCCTAAAAACCCAAACAAAACTAGACTTAGGCCAGGGCTCCATGTTCACGCTAATGGGTGAGTTGGCAGTGTGCTTTTTGACTTATTTCCAGGAAATGGGCAAGGGCAAGACATGACCAATACACTGCCTTTGGAGGAGAGGTAGTGCCTGATCAAACCTGGCGTATGCCAAATCACAGCTGCTCCTTTTGGGCTTTTTTGTACAAATTCAATCTGGAAACATAGTTTAGTACCAGCTCCTCCCTTTGTCTTGTGTGGCGGTTTGCTGTGGTGTTTCACGTTCAGCTGAAAGAGCCCTTGACCTGGTTCAGCTGGAGTCCTCACTGTGGTTGCAGAGAGAATGCGAAAAAGCTCACATTTGTGGCAAAAAAACCTTGCGATACAAGGAACAGTATTTGTCATTGCAAGAATTTCAAATTACTGCAGCGCAAAGTGTGAGGAGATGCTACCTCTGGTAGCCAGTACTAGAATAAGACATCATAGCTCTCTAGTACCCTTCTCAAGCCGTTCAGTCTTCAGGTATAAAAAGAAAAATCATGTTGAAGTTTGTCCTTGCAGTCCTTCTACGGTGGACCAATCTACTGCTGTGGATTTGATATATTATTCATGAGGGTGCTGGGTGAGATGTATTTTACAGCCACAACCATGGGCCATGTACACTAGATATAGTTCCTTTGTGTTCTTAGCATGGTGGTAGTCTGTGGTCCCAGGCTCTAAGACTCCAGGCTCCTGTGGATTTACCTGGTGTCCTCTGAAACTTCACAACAGCTGAAATGACCTCAGTTAAACTTGAGGATAAGTGAGAAAGAGTTTGCTTAATATAGAAACAAACTCCACAATATTTTCTGGATGTGAACTTCTGACATAGGAGTGCGCAGTTAAGGTAATTTTAAAGAAATGAAAGTGATTTTGTGTGAATGGCGGACTCTTACAGCTCTGTATGATTTGCTCCTTGGATCCCCAGTTGGCAATTTGCAATCTGTCCTTCAGGCTTGCACTTAATGGGCAAGTGTTCACTGCATATTCTCCTCCTAACTACCACAGGCGCTTGTTTGCTCCTGTATGGCCTGTGGCACTTATAGGTATGCCTCTGGAGTGAGGAAATGAGTAGTCATTAAACTAGAGGAAACTCGAAAATAGCTTGCTTCAGGCAGCTTATTGCAAGGTTGTTTAATATTATTTTTTTTCTGAGTAGCGGAACAAAGCCACAACAGTACAAAAGTTTTAAAGGCCTTTTCCTCACTGCTGTTACTTGTTTGTTTCTTTTTTTATTTTTYCCCCCCCTCATGTTATATTATGCAATTTTGGGGCTGTTATCTTACCATAGATACTGCTTTAGCAAAGATGAAAATAGTAACCTGAGTAATACTGTATGCCAGGGATGGCACTGACACCTTCACTGGATATGAAGCTCTTGCTCTCCKGTTTAGCAGAGGGATAAATGATATGTCGACCTCTCCTCTGTGTTTTGGCACTAAATCCAGGCTGGGCTTTCTCGCATGCCCAGGGCATTCAATCGCTCTCTACAGGGACATGATGGGAAGTGTCCCACTTGATGGGAGACCCACGATGGTGTCTGCTGGGCTGTGCTTGCTGGCCGATTGCATGGCTGGGGAGTACACTGCATTCATTGAAACAGCAGGCAGAGCCAGCCACCGTGCACTTGATGAGCAGCCCTTGGCTTCACAGGAGCTGGAGCTACTGATTCCTGCGTTTGGTGACATTAGAGGTGAGGAGCAACTGGTTGTAAGGTGAACCCAACTGCCCAGGGTTGCAAGGCTTGGCCTGCGAGGGAGGAGAAAGTGGCACCAGCCCAGGAAAAAAAGCAGGGAGGTATCAGGCATTCAGGGTGGCAGGATTTGAGGACAAGGAGATGGCAGCAAAGGCCTGGRAGGAAAAATGGCTGGAAAGTGTCAAGGCAGTAGACAGAGGTGGCAGAGGCTGAGTAGCTGGCAGAGGAGAAGTTTGTTTCAAAATGACTGGGACCATTTGGTTTATGTTAACACATTCTACTTCGCAGTTTGGGAGGAGTGCAAATAAACTAGGTCATCTCATGCAAGCCTTGTTAAGAGAAACGTGAAAAAATGGCTAAGTGTAGTAAGAGAAACTATGGGAAATGTCAAAGATAAAATTGTTTGAATGATTTTATAATTTTTAAAGTGATTATTTTTATAGGATGTGCAATGTTAACTTAGTGAGGCAGCATGGATTTTATTTTCCCTGATGCTATAGTTAATGATTATAGAATATCTTGCTTCTTTTGGAGACTGAAAAATAACAGTGGTCGAGTATGGCTAGGGCTTTGGAAATATCTGTGACTCAGTAGGCAGTAGTTCTTTAAACAGATGTGAGACATCTCAGAAAAGGGTATAAAATTATTTAACCATAGAGCAGTGAAACCATAAAACCTTTCAGTGTGTTTACCAAAGTTCTTACATGTTTAAAGGAAAGATAACCAGTATTAGAGAGTCTCATTAATTTGTGTCTCAGTCAAATTAAAATCTGTACTGAAAATGGATTTCCTGACTTAAAGTTAAGAATGTGAATTTATTAGGATGTAACTGCTGTGCTGTGTGTATCATGGGGAAATTGCTCATCTAGTGAATTAATGGAGGCATGCACGTTGAACTTCCTTACACAGCTATTCCCTTTTGCTGCCTATAGCAGGAACTTGATCACTGTTTTCCTGCTCTTGGAGAATAAGGAATAGGACCAGGAGGCAGATTAGGCTCTAACAACAGTTGCATTAGAGCTGCTACCGAAGTACACGGGAACCAGGTCTGTGGCTTCCCTGCAGGTTTCTGGTTCGTCACAGCTACCTCGTCATCCTCAGTAAAATTCAACCCTTGAGAGAAAATCTAATTCTTTTTTCACGGTAGTAAGACAAGGTGTGGAGACTGAATAACCATAGAAGCTGAGGGAGGATTTGACAGTCTTCAGTATCCCTCGCTGTCCTTTCCCTTCAGCTGCCATGGGAGACACGGAGCATCTCTCTTTTCCTAGCAGCAGAAATTAGTAGTGCTGACACCTTTCTTTGTACACTGGACTCAGCATCTTATGTCCTTGAGGTAGAACAATTCCAGAAGCCTGTCCTGCTAATGAGAAAACAAGCTTATTTCTTTTTAAGTTTTCACTAGAAACTTAGTGAAGTCTCTGCTCAGGTTCACAAGTAAGGTCATCTCTGCAGTCAGAATCAGCAGTGGAAGAGTTTCATTAAACAGACGATTAGTCTCCAGTTTGGGTGGCAGGAACCCAGCAACAACTGGGTGAGGTGATGGGAGCATTATGGTGAAGGTATGGTGTAAAATTGGGAGCATTATGGTGAAGGTAATGAGGGAGTGATTGTTGTTACTCTAATGCAAAGACTAAAGGCATCAAATGAAACTAGAAAGTGATGTCCAAAATAAACGGAGTTAAATATTTTTTTCCTAGAATATTCCTTCAGAATTCTTTGCCTCAGAACATGGTAAGGTTAAAAGTTTCTGTGTATTCAGAAAGCCGTTATATATATTCATGGAATAAAGATTCACCTGGAGCTACTGAACACACAGTTTTTGTAGCTGACATGGAAGAGGAGACTTTTGAAAACGGATTCAAAGGAGACTTGTGAATTTGGGAGCACCTCTCATAATGAGCACTATGTGAGAAAGCATGCTGACGCTTATTAGAAAATATATAAAGTGCATCATTAGCCGTTTGGAGGTAGCTGAAGTTAGCTCTTTGGTACCAAATCAGTGATAAGCAAAGTGCAAAGGCCCTTCTTGGCTATTAAAAGAGAAGCCTGGTAAGTGTGTTATGTTTGAGGTATGAGAAAGTGAAGCTGGTGAAGGAGTACAAAGACATGTGGCAAGACAAAAGACAATGATCTTTTCAGATGGATCCTAAGTGGATCTGAGTGGGGCAAGCTTGCTTTTGCCAGGACCAAGATAAGCTCAGGCATGAGATGATGAAAGTCTGGATAAGAACTTTAGTTGTATGAATGGGCGGAATAGGCCATGTTTTAGAAGTGCTATGCAGAAAGAATTGCAAAATTTAGATATAACCTAGTTAAATTGATAGTCTGTATAAAGGTAGAGGCATATAGACCAGTAAAAAAGTGTGGGGTTTTTAACAAGTGGCACTGATGTTTTGCATCTTGTATATGTATGTACTTAAGCATTTTGAAGATGTACAATCACAGTCTCTAAGCCTACGAAAACACTTTCAAAATAAGAATACCTTTGGTTTTTATTGCCATTTGCTTAAAGTATAAGGAGCCCTGGAACGTACACTGAGACTTGAAGAAATAGAATGGTCTYGCTTTTGTTTGTGATTGTCTAAGGAGTAGATGTTCTGATTGCGCAGGCTTATTTAAGAGGATTTCTACTGAAGAGCAATGGAAATTAAATGAGGGGGTATGTCAGCCTTTCAGCTAACACTCCAAGTATATGGTTTAACCTTTTTTCTTCCAAAGTGATAATTATATGAGAGTATGTTGCGATCTGCCAAGTATTGCTCAGGTACATGTCATAAGTTCTTTATTGAAATCTTAATTTGTGAATGTTTATGATTTTTTTAATTTTTTATGTTAGGAGATTGAGTTTTACTGTAGGACGAAATTTTACACTAAGCAGATATTCAGCTAAAGAGAAAAGAGGGGATTTTTGCAGGTGTTTCAAAATGCTAGGAACACTATGAACATCACCCTGCCAAATTAAATCTACTTTAACCTCAGGTTGTGGTTTACACCTTAGTTTTTAAGAGAATTCCTTTTAACAGCTCTGAACTTGATTTTTATCCACATAAATGTTAGAAGCCTTGTGCTCATACAATTAAAATATGTCACTTAGTTCAGTATACTTGTATGATGAATGTTATATCTTGGAATACTAGCAAGATGGGATGGGTTGAAGGTAGGGCTGCTGCTCAAGCTTGGGAAGACATTCATGTTAGTTTCTTGCCTCTTTTTCTTCCCTCCGGATGCTCACGGTTTAACCTCTAACTTTCTCTTTGTGCAGCTGCTGTTCTGTTTCCCGGCAGAAGATAACTCTGGGAGGGGGCATTGGTTACAGCGTGGGCGCACGTGCTTAGCTCACCTTGCGTCTAGGGGAAACGAAGCAGGGCTCTTTATGTCCCCAGTACGCTTTGTTTTTCGTGCTTTCAAAATGTGCTTCTATATAAAATATTTAAAAGTGTGTGTGTGTGTGCATATATACATATATATATAAAATAATGTGTTTATATGAGCAAGTTTCTTGGATAGATTTGCTTTGGCTTGGGTTAGAAATAGCAATTATGTGTTCACAAATTGCCTATTACATATGCCCAGTATACAATTTTTCCAGTAAATTTGTAACAGTTTGCTCAGTTCCAAGCATGTGTGAGCATGTGCTGTCTCTCCAACGCATTCAGATTTTTGCATGCGGAAATAAATTAATTTGGTTTTGCATGTTAAGTACCGTATTAATGAAAATTCAAATAGTGACTTATATTTATGGGACTTTGCAATTGCTTGATTTTTAACATGCTTGATAAGGAGTCAGAGTTAAATACAAACTCAAGGAACTCCTTTAGCAAACGAGCATAGATGCTCATTGCAGTCACCATGTGGCACTTTTTCATGCACATAGTATTTACTTTTGAAGCATGTCCTATAGAATGTGCCCCTTAAAGTGCCAATCGTGGCTTAATTATAGACACAGGATTCACAATTTCCAGTTATTTGGCTCTCTCTGAAGACAGAGTGCACATTTTGGAAACAAAAAGTCCGCAACTAGCAGTACCTGCTGGACATGGACGTGCTGGTGTCACGCTTTCTACCAGGGCTACTTTAATTTATAAAAGAACTGCCGAAATAATATTATTGCGGTTTCAAAGTCAAATACTCCAAAGGCAGTGAATAGACAGAATAAACCATTGTAAGATGAAGAAGGCCAGAACTACAAAACGCGGCTGGCTGGCGCTCGGCTTGCTGCCTGCCAAGACCCGCAGGCTCTTCTCAGCAGAGCTGCTCCCTGGCCATGGGTCCCAGCCCGGGGCGATGCAAGGGCTCTTCCCTCCCCGGAGCAGCACTCTGCGCTTGTCCTTGCTGAATCGCGGTAGGTTCCTGGTCCCTCCGGGTGACAGCCCTCCCCTCAAGCGTAGCTGCTAGTTCCCCCCAAACCGGTATCATTTGCAAGCTTGGTGAGAGTGCAGTCCCCACTCCCTGGCTTTCYCTAAGTCATTGATAGAGATGTTGAATAGGCCAGGTCCCAGGGTGGATGGCTGCGGTATCCCACGTATTACTGGCCGCTGGGTCAGTAACTGAAGAACCCATTAACGGAGACCAACCATCCAACCAGGTTTCTACCCATCTGGTGGTCTCTCATCCGGATGACAACATCCCAGACTGGCTATATGAATATTGTGGCAGGCAGTGTCAAGCCTTGCTAAAATTGGAGTAAGAGCTTCTACTGGTCTCCCTTTTTTGAAGATGGCGCAAGATCTGCCTTTCTGCAGTCACTGAGGACCSCCTCCATCTCCACGAGCTTTCTAACATGGTAGTGGCCTTGCTACGGCATTGGCTCTCTGCACCCTTGGACACAGCCCATCTGGTCCCGTGGGTCAGGTTGTATCAAATAATCCCTGATATAAACCTCAGCCTTATCTCCATCTGCTGTCACTAAATCATCCACCTCCTTTTGGAGGCCCACTTTTTCCCTACTTAGCTTTTTACTATTATTTGCAGCATTAAATGTCAAACTATTTGCTAAGCATTTTCATGAAATGCTGATTTGAAAAGTTATGGTTTATCAGTGAAATGTAATGCAGTATGTGTGTTACACTCCAGTTATATGTGCATTAAGTGTTCTCATAAAAAGTCTAAACTGAACTTTGCAAATTTTTATTTAAGTATAGACTTAGATTTCAGGATGTATTAGGCCACCCATTAAGTGTGAGGGCATTCTAGATTGCTCCCAAAGATCTACTGGTTGCTATGGGAAAACTTGGTTCTCCTTGTCGTCAACCTGATGAATTTTACAGGAAATTTTCCTACAAAAATAACAGCAGCTCTCCTTTGACTTCTCTATCTTATCTAAAAATTTAATTTTAAAAACATAAAATGTGGTATTTGAAATAACTTCTTGTTAGAGATAAGTATAAATATTTTTCATTTTTATTTAACATTTAAAGCAAGTGCATGAACATTTCAGTGTATGAATGTGTGCATTTGTACACCGCATAGAAAAATACTCGGCATATATGTGTGCTTCATTCATTTTACTGTTATGAAAAAAAGCCTTGTACGTCTAGCCAGAACAGAATTTTACTGTAAACCTAATGCAGCATGTTCATTTGTATGGGTTGCTGCAACTGGAATTTTTCAAACGCATAATGTGGTGGTCATGATAATGTGTTTACAGAGTGTAAAATTTCAGCTTGAATTATGATTGCTAAAATAATTGATCATCAGCATTTGCGCTTTGCATAAGAAGAAGAGTTCAAGAAAGCTGAATATTAAATAAACAGCGTGTTGGATGAACAGCATTTCTCTTTCCTCACAACTCATCAATGAAACAAAAACTAAGAGAAGAACATGTATTCTTATTGCCAATTACTGTCCAAGGAGGATAATGATACAATCTTTATGACCTGCTAGAATTGTATGCTTAAAACAAATTTCCCATTACGTTCCTCTCAGTGTTAAAATACAGTCTTTTGACCAACAGATATGTTGTGCTAAAATTAAAACTAGAAAGGTCTCTCATACGTAGTTTCTGGTTATTAAATAATGTGTGCTCTCTCCATCCCTACCYAGCGGGCTCTTCTGGTTTTTCCAAAGGCTTTGCGAGTTCCTGCATGAACTCAAGGAGTTGGTAGATGCAGGGGTTGAATGAACAAAATTAAAGTCCTCTCCTTAGAACTTCTCACTGGTTTTGATCATCTTGCAAATGAGTAGAAATGTATAGGATTTCTGTTTGTTTTAAAACAATATTTCTGCTGTATCTCAGATACCTACAGTAGAGCATTCAAACATCAAAAAGGATCCTCATTCTATGGGAATTTTAAGTTCTATAAGTAAAATTGTTACAGAAACTTCTAGGTTTTAGAGATACCTCTTTAATTTGTGGAAGTCAGTATTGCATTCAATATGTTTGATCAACCCGTATTTTGGGAATGTAATCTTTTAGAGGGACAACTGAAGTACTCTGTAGTGTGCATGGGCAAGGGAGAAGGATGGAATTAACAGCTGTCTGGTCAGAGCGGAAAAGCACGGTGAAACTCGTGCTTTGTTTTGATACGGTGCGTTTTTCGCTCTGAGTAAAGAAATAATGCTGACTTGGGGCTGGAGCCATCAACAGTGCAATYGGTGGAAAACTTTTAGAAGATGATGCATTAGTCTCACAGAGACATTTACACTCTGGTGTCTTTGTTTTCCTGGAGCACTGTAGCTGTGGAGTGTGAAAGTGATGCAGCTGCCGCAGCACCCACAGGTTGCCGGGGTTTGGATACAGGCAGCAAAGACGGGGAACGCGTCTAGCATGGCATAGGCAAGATGAATACAGGACACGCACCCCCCCTTTATTTTTTTTGTTCCCTTTGGCAGTCTCTACCATCTCTAGTACATCTCTGTTTGTGTGCCAAAATGATCAAATCAGTAATGATCACTTTCTTTTTTTTGTTGKTTTTTTTATAGCTTTTCTTGTTTCTTTTCCATAAGGAGTCCTTCAGGGCTTCTAAAGATCTCATTTCTATTCTTGTGATAGCGGGTGCCTTTGATAATCTCCTTTTCTCTAGTCTTGATTATTCTTTTTCTGTGTGGTTTGTTTCTTCCTTTTGGCAATTACATCCTCAGATTTGGATTATTTTGAATTTCTATTGCTAAAATCAAAACATATCATCAGTAACTGTCTKTCTGCATTTGCTGCTTTATTTTTGTGGGGCAGCAAGCCCCCTGCCCTTTTGGCATACTAGTTGTCCGCGCATGGTAATTTATATTGTCTCTTAACGGCAAGATATGTTTTGTTCATTAAATAACCAGTGTTTGTTTGCAGTCGATCATTTTTGTTTAATAGCATTTTCTATTACATGGCACAGCAGTGTCCTAGGAGAAAAGGATTTTCTCCTGGTGCTCTAATGAGTTGTTTTCTTAGCTTTCCCAAATGGTGTCCCACTCTTAGAAACAGTCCAGTAAGTGTCCTTGTGGTGTGGATGTACACAGGGTTTGGCATATTCATTCTGCCTTGTTTGGAAATTTCTCCGGCACTGAACTGGATAAAAGTGAATCCGACAGCAAGTTGATGGAGCCAGAGTGGCAATTAGATGCCAGTCCCGTCTTGCTGGATCCTTTTATGAACATTCTGCTGAGGGACTCCAGTGTCTGAGTTCAGTTACTTCATAGAAGGAATGACTTGGCAGAACGTGAATTCTCAGTGTCTCCAAACCAGGAATGATCCAAAATGAGACTTTGGTGCTATGATCTGAGGATTTTTAAAGTTACTATAAGTAAAAACCTTCCAAAACTAGCAAAAGGGTTGTATCTGCTGATCAAAGGGTACTGCCCTCTTCCTTTGGCATCCCCAACCGGTGATACTCAATGCAAAGCAAATTTTCAGAAAGCTCTTTAAAAAGACAGCGGAAAAAGCCCAGAGATAAATCCTTAGAGATCACATTCCTTTAATAAAAGTTTTTGCTTGAAATGAGAAAAACCAGAATGCCCACTAGAAAACAATTTCTCTGGAATGCATTCTTTTCACCACATTCCCTGTTTGAAGATATGGGAGGCTTAGAAATGCTTGATTTATAACCTATTTTGTTTCTTGTATGAAGATCTGTTTGATTTATCTCAGTGTTTGCTACCATACAATTTACCATATTTAAAAAAAAAAAAAATTATTGATTTCTGCACCTTAGTATCTTATGGGTTGTATTGATCTTTCAGGGTCCTTCATGTCTTTGAAGTATGTAAGGCAGTGAAACCTAAATTCAGAAGGGGGTTTCTGAGATTTTTTATAATGTATATATTTTATATTATTATTGATTCCTTATTTGCTACCGTACAGATGGAAACTACTATTAGTCTTCTGACATTGTTTGTAGTTAAAATCAGTGCTCTTGGTCTAGTCATTGGTGTTTCTTACTGATGTTCCAGAAGGGATACAGAGGAGGAACTGTAAAGAAACTTCTGGACGAGATGTACAAGTTAATTGTCTATGAGTTGAGATTTTATATCCAAAGTGAACTTTTGGGGGATGCTTGCCTGCAGAAGCAAGAGCAAGTGTGGCACTGCTGCATATGAATTATAGAAGTGAAGTACAAAAAGATTAGTTTTGAATGCATACCAAATACAAAAATAACTCAGGTACGATTAAGATAGGCGACTTTATGTGGCAATTGCCCTCTTATTCTCTCATTCTTTCTCAGTGTAATTACTTGAAGATTACTATAGTCTGGATACAATTTTGTGTTTTATTTAAATATTGAATGTTTGGTGGATTAGAATTAAATGATAAAAACTCAAAAAAAACCCAAAACAAAACCTGAAGAAGATAAGACTGCTTTTTCTAATTATTGGTAATGCCTAAATATTGACCTTTATATTTCTAATTTTGTGATCCATGGTGTGTTAATAGCAATCACTGGAAATAAGGCTGCAAAATTGACTATTGCAAAATAGATCAGCCTTATAAATTGTGGATATTTGACAATCTGATATATGTTAAAATTCATTTAGAAAGCAGTACTTTATCAGGACAGGAGAAGGAGGAATTCCAACACCTGAGAACTTGAGAATGCAGTTTGCAGGTACTCTACATTGTTCAGTGCCTGCTCTTTTTCTTCAAGTGCTGATTTGATTCCCCCAAGTATGAAGATGAATGCATAGAGGATATTACAAATCTCTCTCTTTTTCAACGTAAATCCCAGCGGGAGCCCTGTCCTTGCATAATCAGTCGACTTGTGGCACGCAGTGATGCCCTCTGTGAGGACCCTCTCCTTTTGGTTCTGCGTAGCCTCTGGGTCTGCCGGCTGTGTTGGATGCTCAGAGATTGGCTGCCCCTACATCAGCGAGCTTAAACCTGTCTGTGTCAGCAGTGCTCAGAACTAGTGGCTTGGCGGGGCTCAGGCTGACCTGAGAAGCAGAAGTAGCCTTGCTACACACGCAGTTTCTGAGAGTTCATCTGTGCGCAGCGTGGGGTGTCCATCGCTGCCCGCTACCCTCTTGCTGCCCCCTTCACTTCACCGGCGTGGTTCTGTGCTCCTTGTGTTACATCTCTGCAGAATTGCCTTCATCYTTAAACTACAGGTACATTATATCTTTGCTTAGCGCATTGGGTTTTTTAGTCAGAGTTGGGACCCCAGTGCCATCACAGTACAAATAATTGTAATAGATGCTATCACTGTATAAATGATACTCTCTTGTTCAGCAGCACAGAAGTTACGGTTTTCCAGAATACCAACATCTAAGAGCTCCCGATCTGTCACATGGCTGTTAAAACAGAGTAGTTAAACTTCCTTAACCGTTTGTTTGGTGCTGGCTGTTTTACCTCTGAGGGAGCACCAACCACCTCAGGACATGGGTATGTCCTGCTAGGGTTTTCCTTGGATCTGTTTTCAATGACTTGCATCCAGAAACAGAGGGACTACCTATTGCTGCATGCCTTTGCTACCCCATTTAAAATATTTGTCTTTTGAAAGTATTGGACTGCTCTTTGAATATTGAGGCTTATTATAGACGTTGCTTTAAGGAGGTCTTTCAAGCCTTAATTTACACCTTTGAGTACTTACTACCAAAAGAAGTGTCTGCTAGGCCCAGGGTGGATCAAAGTGAAAACAATTTAATCAACACGCAGAAGCCCTTGTTTCAAGTAATTGATTGTAATTTTGTTTTGGATTTAGAGAAATCAAACTGTCGAGAAAATAACTGTGCTGCAATCTATTAAAATGTTTGATTTGCTACTGGTGTTGAGTTGTTGTAGTAAAACTGGTATTTCTTTTGCTAATCAGGCAGATTTACTGCTTTGCTCTGCTTTTGTTAGAGCATATAACTTAGCCTTCGTTTATACAGATTATTTAAGTTTTCGTGACTTTTTATGAAGTTGCAAGTTGATGAATAGTGTGTTTCTTATTTACTGTGTCAAACCACATTTAGACGAAAGCGCGTATCTAGTGCACAAAATCTTGTTTTTACTGTTGCAGTGTACTGGATAAAGAGTGACTATTTAAGAAAAATTTTGCATTTAAAACCAGGAAAAAATTCTTCAGGATTTCAGGATTAGTGGAGGTTTGCCCTCTTATAATTAATATAACGGAATACATTCAAAGTACTGAAGCTAGTTGAATACAAACTAGATGGGGTATTAAAAATAATTTCTATGCCACTGTAAAAGCTTACCACTTAACACTTTCAATAAATGCTCTTTGTGAACGCTATGTCTGTGATTTCCAACAGTTCCATCAGTGGTTTAGCTTTCTTTAAAACTTAATGTATTACTTGAATATTTCATTTGTCTGAAATTATTATGGTGGCTTAAATCAGATTTTGGTATAGCTTGTCAAAATTTGAAATTGAATTTGAAATTAAATTTTAAACTCAACAGGTGGGATATCTTCCGAAGACACCCTGGCCCGGGGGTGCTGTTCCTGCCGCCCCGGCTCAGCTCTGCCGGCCCTGCGGTGCAGCCTTGCGCTGGCGCGGGGTCAGCGGTCCCGGGGGGAGGCTTGGCGGGGGGCGTCAAGTAGTGCCCTCCCGACTGCGCTGCCCGTGTGCCTCTGGTTTTGGGTCAGTCTGAAATACCAGTTTTAACTTCTGAAGCTGTAAATTGTTTGATATTGGGCTGTGCTCTGACCATCGTTACTTTTCAAAGATATGAGAGAGAGGGTCTTGAATTATTGTTGCCCGTTTGTCTCCAGCAATCCATACGTTACTCTATGGAAAGTGGAAACAGTGATGTGTGATTTCCTGTAAGTTGGGGTTGCGTCCCTGAGTTTTGAAGTTTTTCCTGTGCTTGAAGGATCTCCCGTGTGACTCGATGCAGCCTTTCCCTCAAGGAGCTTTTACAAGAAATGCGGCGTGTRTCACAGCACGTGCACCCTCTCTGTCCGACTCGGCCAGCTGTTTTAGGGCGTCGGTGAGATTTCTGGACTTCTCTCTTTCTCTCAGATCTGGTTGATATCAACCAAAGTCTTTTAATCTCAACCTTAAAATTACATGATCCAAGACAAACTGTATCATTGCAAAAGCTTTGTTTCTTAAGAGAATAATAGTCAGCGCACATACCAAAGATGCTACAGCAGGGTTCTGTTGTTGTCAAAACACAGTGAAGAATTTCAATTAAAGAGTAACAAAAGATTTTTTTAAAATATTTTTTTAATAGAAATTTTTGGCAAAGATGAAAAAAATGCTCTTTAAAAAGAACAAACAGAAATGCTTCTGTAGTGTTCCCTCTTCTTCTTCTTTTCTACTCCCCTCATGCCAYGATTCCCCGGTGAGAGAGGGGTACCGGGCAGGAGGTGGGGAGCCAGCCTGTGCCGGAGCTACTGCACTCCAGTTCTCCTTAGGCACCGTCATTTATTTTTGTTTTGTTCTAGTTGGTTAAAGTAATAAGCAGTGGGGTATAAATTATTGTGTGGTATCTGTAGGGTTTGTATTTTAATCTTTCTTAGTTCTAAACATAATTAACATTGATATCATAAAAGTGTCTATGCTCTGTATCTTTACTGGAATTTTTAAGTTCACCATGCCTCARTTCTGCTTTCTGGGCCTCTCTGGCCATGAATAACTCAGCTGCTTATCTCAGGCAGTGCCCGTACCTTTCCTTTGCAAGACAGTATTGGAAATGCTCCTGTGCATGTCCAGGCTGGGAGTAGCCACAGTGAAATCCATCTGAATSTTGGTAATTTCATTCAGCTGATGGGGCAATAGCAAGGGCAGTGCTGCAGCTATCTCTTGGGAGGCTTAGGAAATGTCTCTCCTTTAAACTTGATTTATATCATTGTTAATTCATAGTTAGCAGTGAGAAATGGTTAATTTGAAAAAGGAAAAAAAAAACCCACAGGAGGGTTTGGGTGGAGTGCCTCAGATATGACTGCTGAAATTACCTCACTAGGTCAAGTCTTCTGGTAACTAAGGATGAGCAGACTATTTGGATCCTCAGTAGTATCTTTCTGGTTTGTTAATCAAAAGAAATGCAAATGTTGCCTTTAATATTTTGCAAAAACATCTCTCTTTCTGAAATGTGTCACATGAGGGATTTTTGCATGGAGAGTTACATGTGAAATCAAATTACTCTATTGGCAATTTTGTTACGTACTAACAAAAGYGAAAAGCTGAATCCCGAAGTTGCAATGGCAGGCCAGGAAGTAAACCTCTCTCTATTTACATTTCCCATTACATATGTGCATATACTGAGTTTCATTATGCCATGTTGCTAGAATTCACGTCTGTTTCCTTATCTTACCGTTTATGGCTATATAGTGTGTGCTGGGACAGTGGAATTTTATGCAGTGATGGGAGGCTTCATAGATCACTTTCATACATGTGTTACTAACGCTTTATGCTATTGTTGCTTCTCTGGCGTGAAATATTTGCGCTTCACTGTGGCTGCGTGCCTTCACCCACACTCATCCTTGCCCTCTGAGGCCATGGGTGGTCTGCGGCTGGTCCATGGAGCCAGTATCTTCAAAATTTGGTAAGAGTCTTTGGCATGTGTCATTTTGAGGACTGGCAATAGTCCAAGTCACTTAAGAATTTTGTAGTAAAGTCTACACACTGAAGTAATAAAAATTAACTCTTCATATGCAGGCTAAAATAAATGAATGTAGTTTCATATTTATTTTTACTACTTTACAGGAGGATATTATTAGGAACAAAAAGATAAAACTAGTAATGTTTTCTGAACTATTGCCTTAACAAATTATTTAGTTAAAAATGCCACAAGGAAATGATCTTAACTTGACAAAAGAACAAATAGTGCTAATTGCTCTTAAACTTGGCTTGTTTAGTCCACAAATGTTGCTAGCAAAATAGCATCCTTTTCATTTTTGTGGGAGAGGGAGAGTCAGTGTGTCTGTGGTGTGCACACACAGCCTGCTACACGTACAGTYCAAGAGGGTCAAATGAGACTTCTCTGAAAAGGTGTCAAAATCAGTCTAGTAGCAGTATTCCTGTGAGAATATGGCAAGTGGATTTATTTCTGGATAAAGTTGGTGTAAAAAAAATTACTATGTGTTAAATGGGTCAGAAGTGCTAGTGTTTGAGACATTTTTGTAATTCCAAGATTTTGCTTGTTCCTTAGGCAGTGATAAGAATGATAAGACACAAGAAAAAGTCTGATAAATGATTGCAGCTGTCCAGTGTCATGCAACAAAATATATATATATATATATATATTGAAGCTTGTTTTTATCTGATCTGGTAAACAGTCTCTTCTGAGTACAGCAGCTTGTAAACCTAGGTTGTTATTACTTGTGGGCTGATGGAAGATACATCATTATTGGACTGTCAAGTTCAATGCATTTATTACATAGTGCTATATAGGTTCTGCGTATCTATTAGATAGTGCTAAATACATCATATTGTTCCATTTTAAAATCCTGCCGCTGACTTTGAAAAGCATGGCAGAAAAATTGTGCTCGAAAAACGTGCTTAAAAAAAAAAAAAGGGAAGAAAAAGCCTTGACTAGGTGTGACTAAAATAATATCTACAGTRTTCTGTTTGGAGATGAACCAGACCCTGGTATTTGACATGTCTGACACTGAGGGGAAATACTTTTGCTAGGCGGAGTATTTTTGACAAACGTGTTTGTTTGATATTCCTCACCCCACCATTTGTCAGTTGTTTCCTTGGTTAACGAGTGTGTGTTAGCATGATCACAAAAGAAAGCAGCAAAATATACAGGCCTCCCATTTGTTCTTCATCAATAAAAATAACTAAATATCTGTATATTCAAACTGAAAATAGAGGCATAGCTTTCTTTTTGTTTAATTTTTTTTAAATTTATAGACGTTCATCACTTTTTTTTCCTTTTTTAAAAATGAAAACTGGGCTAGTCTCCGGATGCTTCAGTAAATCTGTATCAGAGCAGCAGAAAACATGCAAGGAGCAAGTAATTCCAGTGATGCTAGCTATCTAGCATATCTTAAAATTAAGGTGTGGGTAAATTTTCTGTCTTTCACAATCTGGAAGATTAAAGAAGTTTTTCTTCCCAAAGACCAAGACTAGAGGACTTGAATATTTCTTACTTTCTCTAATCAGTCTAGTAGATCTGGTTGATAAATGTGAATTGACTTTTTGGGGGGGGGAGGGGGGGGAAGCTCCAAACCCACCCTTTTCATGAAGTCCTGACAGCAGTTGCAGGGAATTCTGCAGGCAACCGTGGAGGCAGAGTTCTGTAAATGAAATTCCCAAATGGTGAAATCCTATCTTCAGCCTATTAGAGTTTGAACAGCGAGATTTGCAGGATGCGCAGCTCAGCCAATTTCAAATTCTTGGTGTGAAACAATCAAGATAAGAATCAAAAAGTAAAGAAAGGGAAAAGCCCTGTTAGATCAAACACTATACACTAGAAGTCTCCTTAGGCAGAATTTCTCCTTCCAGAGTCCTTACTACTCTTGCTTAAAATAACAGGAGGCCCATAGCATAGGGTGTTTCTTGTAACTATTCTTCAGCTGCATGATTATGTTTCGGGGAAGTTTCTCCTGGTTATTTAAAATGTGTTTCCAGCTACCCCATCTTCAGCAGATTTATCTAAAACCTAGATCTTTTCTTGCCCTTGACGTTTGCTTCTGTTAAATTGCTGAGTTTCTTCTCCTAGTCGGAGATGTTACTTACCTGTATCTGAGACCTGATCCATTAACAGCTTTCCAAGTTATCAGGTAGACTTTCACTGAGATTAAAAAGACGTTTAATGCAGAGGGTAGTAACCAGTTCCATTTTTTTATTGATTTTGAAAATGATAACTAACATGCTTGAAAAAGCTCATTTTTTCTAGGATACTTTTGAAGACAGTGAATTTAGTGTCAGTTCTTCAGAAAAGCTTAAGAAAGCTTAAATTCAAGTCATTCTTGATAGCATTGACACATCCTTTACAGTTACTATTAGGACATACCCATTACAGAGAAAACAAGATGCTATTAACCATGTTTACAGGGAGCTCTACTGAAAAACAGAAGAGAAAATAAGAGTGGAAAGGTGAGACACTGAGAAGGCTATTAGTCAGATTACTGTGGACATAAGATTTAGAAGTTAATAGCTTCCTGAATTAAGAACTAATACGTAAGAAACGGAGTTCTTCTGTAGATGTGAGCTTATGCTGATGACAATGTGTTCAGTGTTTTGTTTGGGTGGTATACGAGTGGTCCACAGAAGTGGATCTGTATTACTGACCYCCCTATCAAGATGGTAACGCTAGAAAGATCAGAAAGGGCAGGAGGGTTGGAAACGCCACGTGAGGCTTCAGTTAATCCCATGCAAAGTGTGTGGTTGTCATATCAAAATGTAATATRGAGGCCAGGTAGCTGTTTCGTGCAGCAACTGGTTAAGGAAAAGTGACAACATGGGAGTGGGGTCCCCTGACRTCTGTGGAGTCATGAGAGCCATGGAGAGGGTGAATAGGGGTCAGAGGTTCTTTTTCTCTTACAGGAATGTCAAGTTAAGCTAATAAAAGGCAGATATATAAAATTGTAAAGAAAGACACAAGCTGTTCTTTTTCCGAGCAGGGAGCAGACCTGTAAAACTGCTTACCAGAAGAGGTAGATGCTAAGTGTTTATGGGATGGGAAAATGTTAATGGAAGATGATTCCTTTGAGCTTACTAAATAGACAGAAACCAAACAAATTGTGCTCTGAAAAGTCATCTGAGTTGAAAAYAGCTGGAGGCTAGGAGATTATTTAGGGGACTAGATCATGTTGGTGCAGTTTTCACTCTTCCTTTGGGCATCTGCCGTTGGGTCACTGCTGGAGAGAGGGTAATGGGCCGGGGAGCCCTTTGGCCTGATCTGGTATGGCCACTCTTCAGGTCTTATTCAGGTCTCTTGCAGTTTTGTTTGGATAAAATCTTTTCTCKTGTATAAAGGGAAATACAGGGTGCTGGGGAACTAACATTATTAAGTTTTTTCACTTTTTTAGCTGTCTACAAAGCGGCATAATAGGTTATCTAATCACACTTCCACTTGTTTGTAGGATAAACACCTGCTATGTGTTGCTCTGTACATGTAATACAGTAGTTCAAAGGGGCTATAAATTGAGCTATACAGCTCCAATGACCGTAGGAAATTAAACAGAAAATATTTCCAATGAAACAAAAATACTGACTTCACTCATTTTGGCAACAAATTAAGTTTGCCTAGGGTTTTTTTGCACCCATACGCAATAAGGAAAAACATTTTCCTACAGTAGGAAAGCCCAACATAATTGAAATGTTAATTAACATAATGAACAGCATTTATAGGAAAAGCTTTTTGTATTTCAGAATAGACCACCTAGGGTGGGAGGTGCATAGTTTAATAGTTTAACTGTATACATGTAAGAAAAGCCCCACTTTACTACTTATGACARACTTGAAGGGCACTGTTAGGTTGTTACCAATTAATCATAGCCTAGTGACGGTCTATATGTGAGCCCTCTCTACTGTGACTTCATTTCCTGATGCGCATCAAATCCTTTGAATATGCTGTCATTGATGAATCAAATATATTTATTTTCCGTGATCATCCTTAGGTCCTGTTGTTAAACAAAAAAAAAAAAAAGGTGAAGAACAAGTGGCATGATTAGTCTAATGCTGCTGTTGATTAATGAATTTAATCCATTTATTTAATAAATGCTATTGTTCTTGACCATACTGCTAAAGTAAATATTTTGCTTTGTTTATCTGTACTGTAGGCTGCTTATTTTTTGGAACAGGTTTTGGTGTCTCTTACTCCATGTATAAGTCTAATACCAATGCAACTGTTTCCCTATTCTATCAGCATGACAGACAAACATAGTTTCTCAGCTCTGGTATCTAAATGGTTTGAAAAGACAACAGAAATTTTTTTTTTATATATATATATATATATAAGTTATACGGTTAGCGTCTGTGTTATTTCTGGTGTGACTCACATGACCTAGTACATCATTCCGTGTTTGCTGTGAGATTTTTGTGCTGGATCCCCACCGCTGCCCAATGCACCAGGCATCCCTTGGAAGGAGAGGTGTATTTTGACGACAGAGCTATAGGGCAGTGGTGTTCCCGCATTTCTTCCCTTTCAGGGCTGTGTTCCCTCTTCCTCTCTTCAGCCAGTTCTGTCCTCTTCTGACCCTGCAGCGAGRCGCTTCAGGAGCTGAGTGGTAGAAAACTATTAATTTCCATGCGTCAGGGGAAAGGAAGTGGCGAGAGCACCCAACTGGGAGCGGGTAGATGAGGAGTACCAAGGTCTCCCTGTGCAATAGGAGGTAGGTTTTGGCTAGGATGCGACTTGGGAATGAAAGTAAACCAAAGCCTTCAGGTGAGCTACACCCTCTGAGCTCTTACAGACGACAGGCAGCTTATTTGGGAACGAGTGTGCTGTCCCTCTGCCCTCAAAGTTTTTAGCCCCAGCTGCACGGATGGCTTACCTGCTCGTGAAGCAGGAAAGCTTGCCATGGTAATGAGAAGCACAGTCTTTTTTCCTATACCCTAGTCTGCAATTTGTCACAGTTCAGTAGCTGCTGTGTTAGAATAAGTTGTCCTTTTAGCAGGGATGACTGGACAACCAGTGCGTGAACAAGGACAGCACTCTCCGGGTAGGTTTTAACTCCTTGTGAGTCAGAGCCCTCATATAATGCTGCAAAATTACCCTGTTAGCAAAATGATGGGAGCATGGGAAGGGCAGAGGCAGGAGGGTTTGTAGGAAAGATGATATTGTCTACTGGTGGTAGGGTGTGGAGATTTGAAAAAGGGAAAAATTCCTTGTGTGTTGCTTGGTCTTGGGCCACTTGAACTGCTGCTTAATCACAGAGAGAAAGAGCTTAATCTGTAGGTTATTTGTGTGAAAATATGACCAGGACACAGAATTTTTATAGAAAGGTGGTGCTACTGCACGAGTACGTTATGCACCAAATGTCACCCAATTTTGAAAAATTTGTGGGGAAATGAGAGGGGGCTGTAAGCAGAAGTGCAGCAGCTTTTGATGAGCAGTATTTTGGGAAAAAAATATTTAATTATTCCTTGATATGTTTAATGGATGATTTCAGGGCAGTCAGTGTTACCTTTTTTGGCAGCGTGAGAGTCTTACGTTTTTCTCTGGCTTTGCACAAAATAATAATAGTAATAATAATTTTAGGAAGAATCTGGAACACATAATAAACACCTTATTTTAGGGGAGCTGCATCCCAGGAACATCTGGAGTTTATGAGCCCAAGCTCTACCACAAACTTTACTTTTGACCTCTGGTATGACTTTAAGTTTTCAGAAAAATGTCTTCATACCTATGGATTTTTAAGTGCTTTTGAGTATTAAAAGTAACTCATAATCTTGAGGGCTATATTAAAAGAATTCTTGGATCCGAATTCTTCAGACTGTGCTATTACTTTGACATGCCCGATATCACAGGTAAGGTGGATTTTTAGCACATTTTGGTATACAACTGTTTTTAAACCCCATACTTTGCTGCAAGGGCAAATATCCTGCAAGGTGCTCCTGCAGAAGGCAAATGGAAGGCAACCAGCCTTCCTAATGTGTTCTCACATAGGAAGAGAGCCACAACTTCAACAACACTGGGTGTACGCGATGTTCAGGGTCAGTGGTCACAGCAGGACTTCTTGAGCCTGTTGACGTCAAACTGTCTGCAAACGCCGTGTCTTCAGCAGAACCCAAGTCCCACTGCATCGTCTGAATGTCCTCTGCAGCTCATTAGCTTGGCTGGACAAGAATGTAGAACGAGCTTTTACTCTGAAAGAATGCCCCGTTTGATTTCTGGTTGCCCAAAACCATAAGTGTGATAGTGGTACTGATATTGAGGGAAACACAGACATGGTGACTACATTCATTAGGATGGAAAATAACACAATATTGTCATGTCCTCTTGTTATTTTTGGAGATTTTCTTATTTAAACATTTTGAGCCCAGTTCCAAATGTGATGTCTACTTAAAACATGTATCCCACCTCCCAAAGCGTGGCACATTTGAGACAGAATTTTAATGAATTTAATAAATTAAGCTCTTTAAGAAACACATACAGTTGTGCTTTTGCCCCACTGTAATGATTTCTGATGCTTGCTATAATCTAGATTGGTTCTTCCGCAAGGCCACCATTAATCCCAAAGCAGAGGAGTATATTGTCCTGAAGATTTAAAAACACAGACAAGGCAGGCACCGTTAGCAGAAGCAGGGAAAGGGAAGAAGGTATTTTTCCCAGGGAAGCAGTTTGAGCTTTGTTCCATATCCCCATACTAGAGACCAGTTTGAAAGTCCTGGTAACCTTGCAACTATCAGCTCCCTACAAACACATTGCCATGTCGACAAAAGCAGGTTCCTGCCTCCGTTCAGCTGAAGGCTCATCTGAGTTAACGGGCCCTGCACGGTGAAGGAAAGGGTTGTCACTGAGCAGCGCGACTGAGTCGATTTGGCAAGCTGGAGCAGGCTGAATTAGTGTCACGGGAAATATGGCTCTTCCTACCTCGAGGAAAGCGAATGGAAAAAAAAATCAAATTTTTTTTTAAGTGGTATAATTTTGTTTGTGTCTTGGTTCAGGTATGTATTTGAAATCTGTAATGAACTTACTGAGAATAACAGAGTGACCCCTAAATGCTACACATCAGATGATTTTTTTTTTTTACACAGGGAAATTTTTTTTTTTCCTATTTCCAATTTGAGGTGACTCTGCTGAGAGCATCCAGTTTGACAGACTGTTAGTCTTTTCTCTGATTAATCTTTCAGTGATAAATTTAAATTTAAAACCCAGTTCTAGAATAAAACCACAAAAAATTATTATCAATATGCTACTGTTATTATCAATATGTCACTAGTCATCATGTCCACTATTTTCAGAAAACAAACAAGTAACACAAATTAGAAACAGGCTTGAATCCCATCCTAGGTGTAGCAGTCTGTGAAGGTGGGATTTTGTGACTACTCTAGAGGCCAGTCTTTTCACATAACACTCAGTGCTTTGAATTATAACTATTTATACTCTTTCCCAGTCTAGACTGGATTTAACTTCATTTTCTAGGATCTTTTAACTTTCAGTTTATGTGAATTGGGTTACTTAACAATGAAGTTAATTTAAATGCCTTGCAATTGAAATTGTGCTGCAGCACGGCTCACCCTCCCTCCTTCCCCAATGGTACCAACTGATTGGTATTGACAAGATTACTCCTGTGCGTTATGTGTTTTTAATAGAGCTGGCTAAGATGGTTTCCTCTCCAGCAATTTAGCTTCCTTTCCTTTCAGTGGGCTATAAACTGTCTTCTGTGATTGCCTCAATTTTTTATTTTTATAGAAATTGGTGTTTAAACTTGTATATAGCTGCTACAATATTCTTTTGCTCTAGTCTGAGTTTTCCTATTTTCCTCATTGCACCGTGAATCCTGTTTCTCTGCACTTTTGAAGAGTGGTTTCTATATCTGGATGATCTTTTCCCCAGAATAGTGTTGTCTGCTTACCCAGTTCTTATTCCTTATCCCCTCAGAAATCCTGTTTTGTTTTAATAGTTGGTTCACATACGTCCGTAGACATACAGGTGCTTGGTATATGAAAGAGTATTTCTGAAGTGTGGAAAGTTGTGCAACTTCTATGTGATATGAATATATATGTTAAGCATTTCTTCTTTGAAACATCCAGAAAGTTAGCTTGCGTCAGGTTTTTCCGTATTTCTGATGTAATAAAGGCCTAAAGATAGAAAAAAGATCAGGAAATAAAGATTTCTCAGTTGACAGAGAAAAGCCATTTCGGGTAGAGTTTAGGAATATAGGTGGGTACGTCTCTGGGCAGGTCTCTGATACTTTGAGTGTTGCCTGTTGAAGCTTCGAGCAGAACACCCTCGGTGATCCCCCCTCCATCCAAGCATACGCCAGTGCTGTGCCGCTGCTCTGCTCCTCGAGTGGAGTGTTGGTGCAGTTTGTGCCTGTTATTTTCTCACTAGGAACCCTATTGCTACCAACTAGTTGCAGGTAATGACAGTTTTTAATGCTGTCTTGTGTGTGGTCCTGTTTTTTTTTTCCCCACTCATACGTATTTGTTTCTCTTTAATTTTTTGAGTTGGTATTTATCTCGGTTCAGCTTCTCTGTTAGATCTGAAAAGCAGATGTTATTGTAGAAGTGCTGAATTGTTTAAAAAAATTGCCATACATCGCTGTGGAACTGTGATTAAAAGAAATAACTTTGATTTTCTCTGTTAATGTTCCAAGCACGGCAGTGGTAGAATCACCGCTAGTTTTGTATATGCCTATTAACCAAATGAAAGGAAGGATTCAATGGAGTGATTAGTTTTCAATTTAGGCTTTTAAAACTGTTGTCTGATGCTTTTTGTAGCCTAGTTACTGAGGGGAGTATCCAGGATTTAGTTATTTTTAATTCTCTTTTGATTGGGACACTCTTTCCAGATACTGAATCCAGATAAAAGCAGGATACTCGAGGAGAATTTAGAAGAAAAGATACTGTGACCTTAGAAGGCTTTTGTAATTCACAAAGCACAACATCTAATGACTAAATTTGTTGTTAAAACTCAAATAGCACCAAAATCTCAGAAAGTAGTGTAAACAGTGTGATCCTAAGAGGATTAGAAGAAAAACATGAGCGCACAATTTCGCATGAGGAACAGAAACGATTCAAAGCTCACGCAGAAAACATTGTTTTAGCTGAAGCACGAACCCAGTGTAATTGCTTGAGTAATGGATGGGTAGGATAAAATAGTATAAATGATGGTGTTTCTAGAAAAAAATGGTTAAACATTTTTGGAAATAGCTTCTAGAGAAATCCTTGGTATGAACTGATTATGTTTGGAAACAGGTGAAGAATAATGTTAGTGTACATCTGCGCTAGGTGTTTACAACCAGATTTGTCACTGTGCAGTGCCCCGGTTGTTTTTATCTGTGGCTTCGTCTTTGTACCACATGATTATTACTCGGTCGATAACAGCAGCCCAGTCTGTGCTAGCAGCATGGACTGGTATTTGTTTTTTTGGTAGCTGGTTTGGTGTTGGTTTTGGCCCTGCAGATGGGAACTGCCTGGCTCGTGCACACTGTTTGCCTGGACCTTTTTGCCACCTCTGCGTTCAAGCAGGTCTCGAGTTCATGGCTTCAGGCGTTGCTGCTGCTCTCTGCACCGCAGCGGGATGCTTTTTCCGAGGAGATGATGTTGGCCRTTGTACCGAGCGTTTGGGCGCGGTGTCATGGGGGGACACAGGCATCAGGTCTGTCATTCTTGTGCAGAAAAACCTGGCGTGGGCAAAGCTGGTGAGCACTGGCTGGGAGCAGGTCGGTACACACGCAGCAAAATCTTATTTCTTTTTAAGTCGAGGGGAGCGGTATTCAGTCGACGCTGACAGCATTAGTCATCAGTCAGTGGTCAGCCCTCCAGCCCCTCCAAGGTGAAGGATCCAAACTCACAAGCTACTGTGCATTCCCCAGGTGTGCTTTATCAAATTCCAGGGCATCCGGTGGATTATTTTTAAGTGCCACATAATGTAGCTGTTACTACACCTGGTCACCTGTTTTAAATCACCATAACAGGTCGGTATATAAAGGCGAGAGAGAGTCTAAAATCAATAGATTATAGCCGTCACCTGCATTATTTCAAGGTACATGCCAAAATGGCAAAATCCAGTAGGATAAATTTGGAAAGAAAAAAATCTGCTGATGAGGCGATTGTACTCAAAACTTGATTCTGAAGAAGGACATCACAGAGTCTTCTAAATGTTTTCATGTCATTTCAAGCGCTCTTATTTAAAACTGGAGCCTACAACCAATTAACATGAGTGAGGAATGAAGCAGAGTCAGTGAACCCTTTCTTTTCTCCTTCTCTGTTCTCGAGTCTTTGCTTCCAGCTTCTTTCCGTGTCACTGCCCTGTTTAGATATAAACTGAAGGACAAGAAGCCTCTTCCACGGATCAGACAGAAAGGTTTCCCTCTCTGGCTTCGACGATAAGTACAGCACTCAGAAGATTGCACAAGGGCAAAGGGGTGTTGGAAGGAGACAATTTGGGTAGTGTATACTGAAGAAAGCCTTTTTTCATTTAAGGAAATGGTTTATGTTTGTGCAGTCATCCTTTTATTTGTTTGCCATGTTCCTTCCCAAATGAAATAACCCAAACCAAGYGTCACACTCAGAACAGGGCAGCAGAGCCCTCCTCTGCCTTTCTCTGYACACAGCTTTTATAATGATGTAGTCTGCTCTCAAAAGAAGAGTGCAAATATTGGTTGGTTGGTGTGGTGTTCTGTTCTTAAGGAAAACTCTCATTATAAGCAAGTGATGTTTGTTTATGTGATCTGCTGAGCGAGGTGATAAAGTTTTCTCTTCTCTGCTGGTCTGCAACTCTGGCTGTGGAAAAAACAAACTTTCTGAGGATCTCTGCATAGGAAACTGTGCCACTTGAGGAGTGGAGTTTTCCTCAGCCTATTTACATAATTTCTGYGGCACCAGTACAACTAAGCAAGGGAACAAGAGCATGTTTGCAAATTCTTTCAATTCCCAGCATTCCTTCATTCTTCAGCATCCTCTGCAGCCTCTCGCTTGCACGGCAAAGGTTTCGTTTCTGTCCGCCTTGGTGGTGCAGTGGAATCTTCTAAGAATAAAATAAGCCCAACTGCTGCAGCTCTTTTTTTGGCTGGGTCCAAAAATGGCTTTGTAATAAGCCATTTCCTACTGGTTGAGCTTGAAAGTTGCACGTGAGAACTTTGTGTTGATCACGAGCCCCAAAAACCATAGTTATTCTTTACTCATAGTAAAAGATTTTGAACACAGTTTACAGATGCTTTGTAAATAGTTTAATCTAAAAATAGTCAGATAATACTTCATTAGTCACTCATGTCCATCTGTCCCCCTTCCAGCTCTTTGAGTGGGCGATTAGATTATTTCCCAACGAGAAAAGTAGTCTGGCAAGTATTTGTATGGAGAGCAACCACTCAGAAATATTAGTGTGAATAAAAATTGTCATTAATGAATAAAAATGGATGTTACAGTGGATGGAGTTAATGCATATTTGGACATCAAAAAGTGTTTCCTTATACTTAACTATTTTATTGTTAGATGCATGAAATTATTATTGATATGTAAAGAAAATTGMTAATGTAGGAGAGCATGGATTTTTTTGGATTATGTTTTAGTTCGTTTTTTGAAGACGGGAAAGATTTCTCTTGAATATTGCACTAGGAAGATTTCTATTATGTACATGTTGTCAAATGTTGCCAGCAACCAGTATGAGCTAGGTTTTTTTGATTACTGAGGTCACTGCAGGAGTTGGTAACTATGTGGGTGCATGGGCATACTGGTGTACGTAAATGGAGTTATTTAGTGCAATACGTGTTAGGAAAACAGATTTTTTTCCTTTTTTTTTCCTGCTTTTCAGTGGATGTAACCAYTTTGGAAGTCAAACTGATTTTTGTTTGGGGCTTTTCAGAGTGTTTAGAAGTCAGTAGCAGAGGTTTATTTCCAGAAGAAATTTGGCACAGGCAGAAGATACTTTAAGCTGCCTACTTTGCCTAGTTAACTTCCCAAAGGCTTTTCTGGAGAGCTAAGGCAAAATCCAGACTTCAGGATTTGTATACACAGGTTGTTTTGTTTGTGTGCGCTCCTGCTGAATGGGTGCGACTGTCTAGAGGTCTGATGGTGTAAGTATTCATTCAACAGGCTTATTTGTTCAAAGGTCTGTGTTTCAGGCTCCCCGCAGGAGCAGTTCGTGTGATGTGGGTAGCGACAGGATATATGCAAAACCTCAGCTCTGCATGCTCTTCTGTGCCTGATCGCTGCTGCTCTAGKCTGTATACAAATTCAGCGGTAATCACTCAGCTCCTCGAGCAGAGTAGGCTGCAAGAGCTGTGAAGGCCCATACTTAATGGCRGTTTATTGTGTTAACACCACTGTTTTCAAAATAATAAAAATTAATGTTTCCAATTTTGTCTTCTTATTTCCTTGTCAGCATCACCCTTCTGTGGCAAGAGGCACCTGAAAGGAAAACTTCCGCATATCAATGCACTGCCAATGGTAAGTACCTTTTTAACTGACTAAAGGCGGTGTGGTTCCTTCCTGCAGATATACTGTAAGCTGTCTTGTATTGCAAATGGTATTTTCAGAATGACTACTTTTTAGTACATAAGTGGATTATTTTAATTTTTTAAGAAACATCTAGACCATTATYCTGTTTGATAAAAATATTAAAATTGTATCTGGATTTTATCCCATGGAAAGTAGGGCAGCATGTTAATTTTGAAGCGAGAAGTGTGACTTGACAATAACACAGCTCATCCTGTTGGTAACGGGTTTTGCTTCCTCTTTTGGCCAAAAGCCTGTTTGGGGCAAGCTGTGGCAGAGCTGAGTGCTCCATTCATTGCCCTGACTTGGGTGCTCTCTGCAGTTTGTTTCAGTACTAACGGCTTCTCCTATTTAAAAAAAAAACAAAATAAAAAATAAAAAGATATCTATGCAGTGTCAGGTGTATTTTGCTTCAGTACATTTGATGGCATAAGATTAGTGAAGTTAAAATCTTAGCTCCTGTAGAAAGGGGCTTGACTGATGCGATCTTCTTATTCCATCTCTGGAATACTACTCAATGTTACAGGCTATGGGAAGTTCGTATTTGCAGACTGTCTTTATGGTTTACTTATGCTTTCTGATAGTTGTGCAGATGGAAGGCAGAGGTTAGGTCTGAAGAGAATGACTGGAACTTACTGCTCCTGCTTTGATCAAGTAAGCAGTTGTGGTATCTTGTGTTGTCACAGTTGAGGTGTGCTACAAGAATAGTAATTGCAGCATTAGCCTTAAGAAAYAAAWGCATAMAGTGCCAGCCTTAGCTTTCAGAAATAAATGCATAAAGTGCCAGCCTGAGTTTTGCATTTCAAGCATCTCTAGATCATTGTGCTCAGTACACAAGTTAAAGGGATAGTATTTCTAACCACTAGCTTTGAAAACTCAATTTGGGATCTGAGAGCTGAGCTGGGTTCYTTTGGTTTGAGTGTGGGCATGGATCTGAAGAATATGTAAATAAATTATAGCCTCACTTATACCTTTGCAACTCCACTGTCTTTGCCCTGTGAGCAAAATGTCACTCCAAAAGAGTTTTCTCGGTTGTAACTGCTTTACTTCGAAGCATAGTAAGTAATTCTGTTGACTCTTGAAGACATCATGGAGTGAAATGTAAYGCAGCATATATTTGGCACTAAGTAAAGCAAATATCACTCTGAAATCAGAAGATCTGCACCAAGTGTGTATGTCATTTAATAGCCTGATGTTTAGGCTCAGAGTTGATATGTGTAAAGTTTATATTGATTTGGGATGAATTTCAGCTGCTGGGAACAGATTTGTTGAGTGAGAAGGCATCGTTTTTACCTGGTCACTTAGCCTGGTATTTTAACTTTCCGAAACTGAAACTAGCAGTGCTCTCGGCCTTTTCTGTTACTGGTAAATTTTCATTGTTGTTGTTGACCTTTTTCCAACAAAAATTTACTCTGATTTCTTTTCATTCTGTATTAGTTGAGCATGTTTTTAGTTATGATTTAAAATATAGGTCTGTATTACTACTTCTCTTAAAAACATGACTCATTCCATATTAACCTAGTCCTTATACTTAATAAAATTTTAAAATACTGAGAGACTGTACTTGAAATGTTACTGCATTTTGTCCTAATTTTCCCCCTACAAATTATATTAGAAATTCAGAATTGCACAGTCTCAAGGGCATGCTAGTTGTTACAGTGATCATAAAACTTACTCAACTGTTACTTGTAGTGAAGAGAAATACTCTCCACTTTTTTCTTTAAGGGCTGCTTTTGTGCTATGAGTTGTGATATTTGATTATTCTAGAGATTTCTAAACAATTACTCATCTCTTAATTAACTTTGAAAGAGTTTGAATGTAGATTTAAGAGACAAGCTAGACACATTCTTCATCATCCCMAAAACAATCATAACTTAATCTGGTTTATAGTAGAAAAGACTTTTATAGGTTTTTATTACGTTGTTTTTCTCTCTGATGTTTGTAGACAAAGTATGGGCCAGAGGTTGACCTGAAAAAAGCAGTTTCTTCTCCCAAACAGGACTTGGTTTAACTTAGCTATCCACATTCAATACATATATTTGAATCAGAAATTAATTTCTGATTCCCTTGAGAAATGATACTAGCATTTTTGATCAGTTTTTAATCATGATTGTCAGTTCCATTTCTTAGTACTAAAAAAAAAAAGTAAACCACAGAGCAGAGGTTACATGTCCTCTTTTGCTTTTTCTTTGCTTTTCTGTTTTAAAGGTAATTAAAAGGTGCTTATTTTTTGCATCATATATGATATGTTAACTGATAGCTAAATAGGGTAAAATATCAGTTACTCCTTAAAAACATAATTGTTGGCATTTTTTTTTTAAATAAAATATTTATACTGTGATATAGCCTGCTAAAGGAGAGTATGGCTGTGTTCAGTTGGTGTAAGTTCTCCTTCCCATTCTTCCAGTCAACTCGAAGTTCCTCAGAGTCTTAAAGGAAAGATGCAAAGACTTAACAAAAAATGCCTGTTAAGTGAAGGAAAATTAGTGTATAATGCTACTTTTTCTAGGATTTCAAAGGTTCATTTAGAAGCTGATAACTGGGTACTTAATCCATGGTCACAAGGATTAATGAATGTGTTGCAAATAAAAATCGAAAGTCCTGGACCTTTGGCCTAAGCGAAATATCTGCGGGTGGGCAGACCTTTGAGAGATGGTAAAGCTGGAGGCTGGTTTTCATTATACTGAGAACAGGGACCCCTGCTTTCAAGAGTTTATGAAACTTGACAGTACTTAAGATGTTGGCCGCAAGAGACATGAATAGTTGCTTCAAAATAAATAACCCTGCAAGACTAAGGCCCTTATTCTTCAGATACATACGCATATGCGTACATGTGTCTTCAAGTGTAGGAATAGTTCTTCTGAGATATAAATAAGGAGTACTCACGTACATAAAGCTAACCAAGCTTGAAAGCACTTTCAACGGTACGGCCTGAAAGTGCTCATGAAATTTATTGTTGAGGCTGTTGGTTGTACGGTTTATGAAGTACAGCTTTAAAAGGAAAAAAATAAATATATATTTCCAGCAGTTTCTGAAACATCCTAAACTAAGTGRCACCATGAAATTTTGGACTGTTCTGCTCCTTCTGAAATCAATGGATGCTATTATCAATGAAGGAAGGTGAAGTGCAATGTATTTTGTCTGATAATTGGTTATGGCCRAACAATTGTATTTCAGTGTTCATCCATAAGTTCTATTTATTGGATCAGCAGGAATTAGCTGATCTAGTGGTATATGTGTTGAAGAGGAAGTGCTAATAATGTGATATAGAAGAAAAATTGTGTGGTGTGGTAGGGTGCATACYGTGATAACCATTAAAAATTTTATGTACTACTGCATTCTGATCCATTTTTGGAAGGGTTTTTTAATTTTCTATTTCTTTACCGAAAGCAAGTTAAACACACTAGTAAGATCCCTTTCTGATTCAGAGAGAAAACACCCCTTGCCTCCTTTTTCTACCATTAGTTGAAGTTCACTACTGAATCAATCAGCTGAAAGGGATTCAGTAGTCCTTAAGTCCTTTTTTTTTTTAAGAAGTGGTGGCTCTATTTTGAAGTAGCCGTTGTCAGAGAACTTTCTCTGCTGATTCTCTAAGCATTTAACAGTTCAGAAATAAGCTTTGACTAAGAATTCTCTGCAGAATCATAAATATGTAATTATCTAAGCAGCTGGGATATTTAGCCCCTGGCAGGTGCCCAGTGCAGTGCAATCACAAGAGCAAAGGGAACTGGGCCAGTATCTCAAACCAGGGGAACGTCCTCTAAAACAAGATGAGAGCCATTGCTGTTCCTTGCCTATTGCCATTCCYGGTTTTAAATCTTAAATGTACCTGAAAAGAGGCTGTTTCTGCTGTAATGGGTTGTCTTATGTTACAGCTTTTTTACTCTCTGTTTTTTTAACTTGTTGTCTTCTTCCCCCTTCACCTTCCCTGCCTTGGGTTTTTCTGTCTTTAGTGCTTTATACTGGTTTTGGTTCAATAGTTAATAGCAGCAGTAGTGGTGCAGCTAGCATTAGATTATATCTTACTTGATCAGCATGCCATCTGCTTTAGAGGAGAGGGAAATTTTATGTTTCTGCTGTGGGTTCGCCACCATATGCCCGTGGTGCAGTCGCGTAACCTGAAATGACCCTTTTCCTGCTATATTGTATGAAAGAATTAGAAATACAGTTTTAAATGTTCTTGACAGTGACTAAGTTTGTTGCATATTAAAAAAAATAAACTAGGTATTAGGTGTAGGTGAAGTAGGATGTTGTAGAGAAAATCTAAGGACAGGCTCTTTTGTGTCTTAGCATGTGAGTGTTACCTCTGGAGAAGAGCAGGGCTCATTTCACAGAAGACCATGTTAATGTGTCACTTGTATCGTCACGTCTTGATCCTGGTTTCCTTGTTGTCAACAGAAAGTTGATATAAGTTCAAGTCAACAAAAGTAAAAGCTGCCCTTGGTTTCAGTGGTGTTGATGCTGGGAGATAATTAATATTGCTGCAGAACAACAGGAAGTCTGTAGGCTGGGGGGAATGGTACTGAATATACCGACTTTTATTCACTCGGGACAAACTGAGACCTGCTGACCACCAAAGACCAGGGAACCTGCATCTGCATGGCCATCAACATGGATGCCAGATCTAGAAGCCTGTACTTAGGTGCCAAGTCTCTAGTTCACCATACGAATAAAGATCGTAGTTACTGGCTTAGTGTACTCACACTTGTAAATGAAGGTCAAGTGTGGTCTTCTTACTGTGATTTAATGAACATATATAAAAAACTATTCAAGACAAGGGATCTGGATCCTTCYGGGGTTGATGCTGAGCATATGTATGTAGGATCGACATCCATGAATTTAATATTTGCACAAATGGAGGGCRTTGATGTCAAATGCGAGCCATAGTTGGAATACTTGTCCTCATTAATGATATTAATGAAATTTTCTCCTTTCATTTAATTTCTTTTGGCTGTAGATGGACCRTATTTTATTATGGTCTATGTGTGTTTTAAAAATGTTTTATCATGTGGTCAGGTGCTTGACATCTGTTTCAAAAAAAGATCAACCTAGTAACATAAATTAAATTCAAGTCCATCATAACAATATGAAAAGGAGAGGACTTTATTACAGTAATAAACTGGCAAATGAGCTTTCACAAAATCAGCCATTTCACTCTTTTGTAAGCTTGTTTTCTCTATTAGCATAGTCACCACTTCTTGTGAAAACAGCCATGCACTTCTGCTAAAGAGAGTACAGTAAGTCAAATAACATGCATGTATGATGGACTATGGAGAAGTCGTTTTAAGTGCGTGCTTATTAATGAGAATCTAGAATAAAGCCAGTGTTAGCTAAAATTAATAGAGGGCAGATCAACTGTCAGAGTGGATTCTTTTTTCATGAATAAAAGAAACAAATTTAAAACTATCAGGTACATAACACACAAATTAAGGGGAAAAATAGATGGTCAAAGGTTAGAGAGGGAATGAAAACACAAGTTTTATGGTCACAAGATCAAATGAGGCATTAGTTAATTTTCCTTTTTTTTGGTGTGGTTCACCAGGAGTTCAAGTAATTCAACTGAGTGATTGAACTGGAACAGAAAAGAGTGCCAGAAAAACTGATTACTAATAACATAAGCAGAAAAAATAATCAAATGAACTTAAGACTTGATGTCAGCATTTCACATTAAAATGCATTTGAAAAGACTGGAATTCCATCCTAGTTGCATGGAACCTGATTTACATAGAAAACAAATTTATAACAGCTATTCTTGCAACACTTGATAAATTATTCTACTAATGAGCCGTCAAAATGGATTTAACCAAGAAGTGGCTGAGGCGCAGAAGATATTTTCTGGAGATTGACCATCTGGGAAATGGGAAGTAACCTGAGGGGTAGGTGATGGTATTTGAACCCAAGGAAGCACTGTGAGGAGGTGACTGTTAATTACATACATTGCAAATGGTGCTGCTCTCTAGGCAGGATCATTACTGCCTTTTCTCCTACAGATTTCATGCTTTTTACAATCAGCAAGTAACTAGTTTGCATATGAGTTTGTGAATGTAAATGCAGCTTAGAACAGATAGTTGGCATACCTTTCCACTAGCCTAATTTCCCAATTTCTTTTATAGTTAACTTTTTCTAAAAAAAAAAAAAAAATAAAAAAGATCCTTTTGTGCTGAATCCTCCAATTTTGGTTATTGCTAAGATATTTTCTATGCTGTTGCATTTTACTAGATTCCTGGTTCAAAGTCCAACCCAGTCAGTGGGCAGATTCTTGTGTGTCCAGGTTTTTGGCTCAAGCTGAAGGCCGTGGTGAATCGGCTGTTGTGGAGCGAAGTTGCTTTCATTGACCCGTCCAGTTTTGTTCCACCGTTCTCTTTGCCAAAGCTGACTGAAGTTTCTCAGCATATCTGCCTCCTCGTAGCCTACATGAACAAGCAGTGCCTCTTTTTTTATTTTTTATTCACATGTGCTGTGGTTGTCTCTATGGTGGTCCAGGTACTTCAATTGAATTTCCTTTTTCTCCTAACGCAAACTAAACAAACTACCGATTTTTGTCTTGCAATATGACTGTGTCATAGCAGTTGCAGGGATTACCCTGTTGAGGTTGACAATACCCCTTGGATTGCTACTGCTTCTCATTTTCATTGGACTGCTTTTCAGTCACCGCAGTTGGATGTGAATTGTAGCATATTTGGAGAAAGAATGGATGTTATATGGCGTAACGTAACTGCGATCCTCTGAAATACCTTAGTCCTAATGTCCCAGTGTCTGGAGGTGACGGGAGCTCTGGCTTTGTATTGTGAGGGAACTGAGGAAGGGCTGCTACTCTGTCGTGTGTGTGTATATTTTATATATATATAAAATCACAATAGACAAGACTTAAGCACATGGGCTTCATGGACACCTATAGTGGGATCTCTGTTGTCTTTCTTTCATAAAGGTGTTCTTTTTTGGTTTTAGACAAAAGAATTTGCTAGAGCTAATCTGTCTAGACTGTGGTGTGATGCTTGCTCCAGCAATATGTTGGAAATTATTCATTAAAATACTGATGAAATGTTGTAGAAGAATTGTGAGGTGAATAAGGAGCATGTTAAAGGGAGGTCATATCATTTTGTGCTCACAGGGGATATGCTGTGCCTAAAGGAAGTTAGTTGTCTTAATTGGTCTTGGGCTGACTTTAATGTATTCACTAATGAACTTGGCATCAAAAGTAGGAGTGTGCAGTAAAATCTGCCAGTGACATAAAGTTGGGAGGTGCTGTCAGTATAGATGAGCRGCAGAGTATCCTACAGGAAGCGCTGGATGGATGATCTTTAGGACTTGAGCGGAAAAAGTAGACAAATTTTGTAGCACATGATGCATGGTTGTGCGCTTCTGGGTAGATGTGAATTTTGCCCTAACCTGGGTGCTCCTGTCTTGAAAATGACAGAGGAACCTAAAGACTTGAGTGTATTAGCCTGTAAAATCAAAGGTTATCTTTTCACTAGTACCCTGCAGCTCTGAAAAATGTACTCCTAAGGTCTGTGAGGTGAAGAGGTACTTAATGGTAGAAACAGGAAAGTGTTAATGCTGCTCATGTGCAAGGCAGCACTGCTAAATCCCCATGTGTAACACTGAACTACTCTGGTAGACCACGTTCAAGAAAGATGAGTGTAAAGTGGAGCAGGTGCAGAAGAGGACTATGGAAATGGTGAAGGAAGAGCTGAGTCCATCTCGGAAGAGGACACTGCGAGGTTGGTTGGTTTATTCCAGTAAAGTGAAGTCTGAGAGGGGATATAATTGCTTTCTCTAAATACATGAGGGTTGATAAAGACTTGAGTGAGTGCAACTATTTTGTATGTTAGATTGAAGACAGCATTGGGACAAGAAGAAATGCATGTATCTTGGCAAGGAGTATATTCAGTCTGGAAATTAGAAAACAGATCTCATCCGTCAGGGCAGTAAGATTTTGGGATCATCTTTCCATAATATAATGGGAGGCAAAATAGCCTCGCTAGTTTTGAGACGGACACTTGTTAACACAAACTGGGCTCGAGGGGGGAGCCCAGTGGTCTTCCGAACAAGCACAGTTTGTTTGTGGGATAACAGGTTTTGTCTTTCAAAGATAAGAAAGCTTAATTTTTTGTAACCTGCAGAGAACATCAGCGATCTTTCAGCTGTGTTCTGTTTTGCCGGATTAGCTAAAGTTTGACACATATAGAAGTAAATCATGTCCTTCTGTTAGGGACAGGACAGAAACTGCCGCCTGGGAGGAAACAATATAATGAACACAAACATAGTTCAGCAAATTCAGAAGCACGTAACAGGTTTCGGACTCTTTTTTTTTTTTTTGTCTGACTTGGAAAACAGTTTACATTAATCTGTTATGTAAATGTCTTTAAATTTATGCTTTGAAAAGGAGYGTTACTTACATAAATTCTGAAGCCTTCCAAAGAGAACTCATGGCATCTATACATAGCAAACCTATGGAACAAATATTTGTTTGGGGTTCCTAAGCTTCTGTTGTTACCTCAGATTGATCTGGGACTTTTTGCACAATTAACGAGTGGAGAAATATCAGCAAAAGCAAAGTTTGAGCAGAGTGTTAGTAGAAGTGCCAAGTTACAGCTGCGATGGGTGACATCTACTTAAAAAGATCTATGCAAGACTCGTAAGTTAGGAACCCCAGTGCTTGCTTTTGAAGAAAAAGCAATGCAGCTTAAGCGAAGTTAATTGTTCCACATATTTTTGTGACTTGTAACTCATCAGGTGGGAAGTCCACAGTGGTTTGTAGGCACAGTGCTCTGGGTAGGGAAGGGAGCTTGGAGATCCCAGGAGGAGATCCTGGTCATAAAATAAAATAACACACACGCTTCCTTATTTTCTTGCCCTGGCAGCATGTCATTTGTGTTTTGAACTATGCTACCTCCGTGGGAATCTTCCATTGGAAAATGAATGCATGTCAGAGTAATTATATATATTAAAAAAAAAAATATCTAGCCCTGCCTCACATCTCTCTGCTGGCTACACCCATGAAAATTGCCTAGAGGTCAACTAAAAGGGCCTGTTTGGGAACAGAAATAGGTGAAACGTGACTGCCCGCTTGAGAGGTGTTTGTAGCCTTTCCTTGGATGGTTTATGGGAGCCGAGTATCACTTAGGACAATTTGGAAAATAACACTGTGGCTCATTTACACAAGCAACATGCTGCACACTGTGTCAGGATTGAGAAACGATAGTACGCTGTTACCATGTGCATGGTTTTAGTGTATTTGAAGAGCAATTTCGTGGCTATCTCTACTTTAAATTCACAGTGTGCTATACAGCGCCTCCGCTATCATATGTTGAAATCGGTGATAATAGTGGTGTAATTAGGAAGCTTAGTTGAAGAATTGGGTGGGGGAAACGCTTATATTCCTTAAGTATAGTGGATTTGTCAAATGGTAAAGCGTTCCCTGACTTGCTGTGTATTCCTAGAAGAATTTYGTGATAGACATCTCAGGTTAAATGAAAAGAGCAACGCTGTCGAAAAGCAGGAATATGCGGAAAGGGGGAGCGGGACAATTGTTTCTGTAGTAATAGGTGAATGCCAAAAAATCCTCCAAACCAGAACATTTTCAACTGGGATTTTTGCTTCCTTTCTCCTGTACTAAGTTGCAATAAGAAGCAGCGACTGTAGGATCTGTAAGGCGTGGACTTGACTGTAGGAAATGCATCTATTTATCACTTCTATCCAAGTCTAGGCGAGCTGTATGGATTTTTTAGTAACACCTAGAAAATAATTTGTTTTGGGAATCTTAAATCTACTAAATATTTGCTGAACGAAGAAAGAATCCTAGACAGGCAGAAGCATGTGTAACGTTTTGCCTCACACTAGGATAGTGGCTGCAAATTTCTAGAGCTTCAGCTATTTAATAAGGCATTCCCTAACTCAGCTCAACAGCCAGAGCCAAGAACAGAAAAAGTGCCTGTTCCCGTGATGCTTTTTCCTTTCCTTCCTCAGCCTGTTCCCTCAACACAGTTTCCTGCTTGCTGGGCTCTAATCTAGMTCAGTGCCCCTATTTCTGCTGCGTTCACTGGGGCTGAGCAAGGACCTATCTGTACGAGGCTGTTYGCTGTATGACTAGAAAATAAGGGAAACTGCATTCTCTCACTGCTAGCTGCATATAGGTTGTTTTTTCCAAACACAGAATAGACTTGTTATATAGCGCTCTATCWATTTTTTTTTTTTTTTGCACATAAACCAAGGGCTAGCATTTAATCCTCATTCAGTAYTACAAATATTTCATTTCACTGACCAGAGTTGTTGTTACTGAATTTAGATAAAGATGGCAATASTCAACATTGTATTTATCCTAACTCAGAAACAACTAGCTCTTTCAGGAATGACTAGAAAAAGCTATGTTACATCTCGGCACTTTCATTATCTCTGAAGACTCTTCAGTGTTTTTTGCCTCCCACAGAAGAGGAAATTTTTTTTTCTTTTTAATGGGCTGTGCTGGGAGGACAGAATCAGCAGCAGCAGTGATGCAGACTATCTGGAGGACCTTGGTCAGTAAGAAAGAGTAGCAGATGGTCTAAGGAAAATACATTAAAACAAAACAACAAAAGTCCAGCACAGGAGATGATGATGTTGTTGTTGTTGTTGACATTTTACTTTTATGTTTTTTATTGACCTTGTCTGGTTAGATTACAATCTCTTCAACACAGGCACAAAGTCTTATATGTTTATGCAACGTTAGCACAATGGGGCCCCCATCTTGAAAAAGGGTCTTTTGGATGCTGCTGTTATTCAAATAAATAGTGGTAATAATAATGTTTATAATGTCTGGTTTTAATTGTTGTGAAGGTTCCTTGAGCAAAAAGAGAGGTGCCTGAAATAGAAGRATTTTAAGTGAAATGAGTAAAATCCCCATGATCTGTTGCATGTGTTGTTTTTTAATTGTGTGTGTGTTTTGTAGACCTTTTTGTAYGGCTCCATTTTATCCAAGTGTGTATAACCACATCAGAGTTTTTAGAAGGGTTTGTATCAATGCACATTGTGATTTGTACTCGGTTAGTAAAAATGATGACTACCAGAGGTTTTTTGTTTTTGTATAACCCTGGCCTTGCARCCTTGTAATTCACTTGCTGTCTGTTTTGCAGTGCAGATAAGTGGTATAAACTCTGCACATAGATTTGTTTGGCTTTTCCTTCTCTACAAGTCATCGAAGCACACTTGCGTGGGTTGCCACCCACTCCCTGCATGCATCCCTGCTCATTTTCTTCYGAGGCACTGATTTGTAGTAGCCTTGGTTTTTTCCTCAGGTTTCAGTGTTACAAATGGAATTGAGGCGCAGAGTAAACAGGGATGACCTTGGTTACGTATGGCTATGCTGTGAAAAACGCAGCTTGTTTGTGTCTAGAAATTGGGTCAGCTTTTAATTGCATTGTCGGGTGTAGTTAGCGCCTAAATAGTTTGCTTCTCAATATAAAAGGGAACAAAAATGGATCTACTATTTTTTCTAACACTTATAAAAATATAGTATGTATGTATAAATGTGAAGTACAATAGGTCTAGAAAGCCCTACAAACCTTTAACTACTTGCAAGTGCTTTCAGTTTTCTTCTTGACAAAATTAGCTGCTTTTTTTTTTTTTTTTATTCAATAATATATGTTGTGGCATATCTACAGTGAACCTCTTTCATATCCGAATGTTGCTATTCTGAATAGACAGACAAATTTGCTTCACCTGAGGCAGAAAACAACATTTTTGATATGTTTTGAATAACATTTGTAAGAGTCTAGGAGATTTAGGAGCCAAAGTCAAAGTCCATGATCGCTTGACAGKGCTACCTCATTCTTCTGCCTCTGACTGCCTTCTGTAGCCTGAATCACGCTTTTTGCCCACATCTTTATCCACAGAGGTTGTATAAGTGAATAACCATGTCTGCTTTTCTTGCTGTACTGCACGGGGTCATCAGATTTGGCTGTCTTCTTAACKGCAATTCAGGTGAAGGATATGCTGGCAAAGGATTTATTGTTTCTGTGGTTATATAACAGAATATTCAGTTACAATAATTTCAATTCAGTTAATATATTAACTGAGTTAATTTTGTTAAAGTCAGTGGAAAGGCAGCTTCCCTGCCATCTTTGGGGGGGAATACTTTTACCAGGAGATGCACCTAGATTGACTGAGAAGTCTGTGGTTTGTCTGGTGGAAAGCTGCCCTCAGCAGTGGCAGGGAACCTGTGGGATATGCAGTCATCGTCTGAAGACGTAGTACTTAGAAATGGGTGTTCATCTACCAGCAGCAGGGGTTAAGTGTCCGTTATTGGGTTGTTCTTTTTCTGTGATGTGAAGAAGTTTTTGTTGTGGATTTTTTTGAGTGGTCTGTATGAGGCAGGACTTCCCAGAAAACCACTTGCATTCATCTCCATAACATACCCAAACCTCTACATTCTATCCCTATTTCTATTAAGGTTAACTAAACCAAAAAATCACGTCAAATGTCCTTCCCTCTGTAATGCCAGCTTTGCCTAGGATAAGTGTAACTAAAAAAGAATTTTAAAATGAAAATAATCTTTTTCTTCTGATGATAGTGTTTGCATGTTTTAAGATAAGCTGTTGCAGTAAACTGATTTGGAATAGGAGAAAAATCAAAAGATGCGAACTAGATCTTGACTTGGTGCTGGTTTGATACAAAGYCGGCGGTGTGAGATTGAGTGTAGTGTTACAGCTAAAGAGGCAAATTTGCTTATCGATAGCTGGGCTCCAGTTTTTATTCATGGCTATAAGACATGTGGATCCCCACAGACATTGCTTGAATGGAATTTGCTGATAGTGGAGACTTTCACTGGTCAAGCCCACCCTGCTCCTGAAAATTTTTAAATTATCTCCTTTAAATATTTTCAGCATATATCAAGGAAAAGCCCAGCAAGGGATGGATGGAACTGTGTTCATCTTTTCTTTCTTATCTCCTTTTAAAGTACCTCGCAGCTTTCCTGCTTACATGTGTGACAGTTATTRGAAAAAATAAAGTGTATAATGGGTATAAAAATATCCCATGTGATGAAAGTGGCTTTGGATCCCAGCTGGCTTCGTATTTTGTTTCTTCTTGCAGCTCTTGTTTCCTTTTCTCAATTTTGACTCTTCTAGTTCTTAATAGTTGTAGTGTTAAAGTTAATTTTAAGATACAGGGAAAATTTAGGAAATGGAAAAACATAGACAATCCTGTTCCCAGATAGCAAATGATGATCTTAATAATTCAGGATTCTCTTCACTCCCTATGGATTCAAAGGTGAATTGGCAACGTGCAAAATTTGTTGCAGCTACAATTGATTTCTTTGTACAAATACTTTGGTATGCATAAATACATGAGAAATGAAACAGCTGGCACAGGGCCCCTGGTTTTGTGCAAATCTTAAGGCTAGGAGGATGATTTTCTTTTTTTTTCATTTTTTACAGGAATAAAAGAGCTAGCTGTAGAAGGAAGTTCTGTAAAAGGTGTTATTAGGAGGAGTGTGCTCCTGCAAGCTGATGGAAAGTGATGTGATTTTTATACCAAGAGGAAAGATGAGCAGCAGTGATTACTGTGTTTCTCTTCAAGTCAATCTTTCAGAAATTTCTGAGTATTCCAAATTAATCTACTATAAAACTGTAAAATAGACTATTATCCACCAAAATGTAAGCACAGGTCACCTCTTGTTGAGGAGATGGTGTTCCTTAATCTTAGGTTTGTTTAGAGAACTGTTTGTATGTAATTCTTTCTCTATTTCTGTTTCCTTTCTATGGCAGACATACCCGAAACAACGAGTCCTCCTTCTCTCTCAGCAGAAGGCTTGAGGCAATTTAGCATGTATTGCCAGGGTTTCTCCTGCCAGCTCTCCATCTTCAGTGAACCTCTGCAGGATGCTCTTTTTTCCGCTTTTTCTGCAGATAGTGTCAGGCATTTGGAGAGAAAGGGAGGAGAACTGTTTTCGAGGCAAATCACAAACCAGAAGAAAACTCAGTGGAATTGGCCATATTCTTTAAAAACGTAACTCACCACAGTGACTTTTGACCTCTRAAATCCCCAACGTGGTCTAGTTTTCCCAGAGAATTCAGTTGCAAAAGCTGCAGAGAAGAGGCATCCCATGCTGATTGTACTCTACTTGTTTTTTCCATGATAGAAGAGGAGCCGGAGAGGGACCTCTGCGTTTCAGTAGGTAGCCACGTATRAAGTGCCTCTTCCATCTCGGTGAGCTGGCAGTCACCGGGGGACTTGGTGTGGGCCCAGTGTGGGTTTGTGCAGGGTATCTTATGCAGGTGCATGCACCTTCCCCCCGATTGATAAGATACGTTGTTAGAGAGGTTGTTTCCCCTTTGTTGGCGACTCTTCCATATCAATACAATCTAAAGATGGAGTAGTATGTTGTATTTTTCACGGTGCATTGCTTGTAGTACTTGCAATCAAAGCTAGTCTCTGGATGGGAAATAATAAAATCAGATCAAAGAATTTCTTACTACCATCTCCTGGACGCTCGCTCCTCCCAGCATCACTGCTGCACAGGACCTTTTAAGATACGGCTGTGCCAGTGTCCGACCCAGCTTCATACCRATGAATCACTTAACACTACTTTTTTTTTTTYCCTTTCTCTCTGCGTAGACTTCTATATAGAAAAATGTTTGCACCAGCTCATGTGATGTAATAAAAACTGTTAAAATCTAATATGACTTTTGTATGTATAGTTGCCTATAATAAAAGTTAGGTGTTAATTTGGGAAGGCACACAATAGGGGTATTGTAATTTAGCAGTGGCTGACATGTCTCTCAAAACTCAAAGTAGGTTGTACTATAAATATAGTCTCTTGTTTTGCAATTGACATTTTGCTAGTGGGTGGCTAATTGCTAATCTGAAGGGAAATAGACCATAGATCTAATATTAATAACTAATTAATAGTTATGTGGATATTTTAAGTCTATTTTCCTGCTTATTTATAGGCATATATTCATCTATGCTGTGTATCCTTCTTTGCATATATGTTTAATTCTGAAACTTTTGCTTCAGTAGCATTCACGCTTATGTGCCTTTGCAATCAAAAACTTGAAAGCAAAGTTGGTCGTATTTCTCAAAACCACTTTCTAAGGATGGTGATTTCAAAGTAATGGCACTTAAACTATTTTAAGAAAAGCCTCCCTCTTGAACCAAGGCCCAAGAGSAAAGCCAATGATGCGTTGCCTACATATCACCTTAATTTGTGAGTCCTAAATCAGCATCAATACTATATGTTTTCCTGTGTATAGAGTAAAACATAGGGARGTTTTTAGGCCTCCATTGGAAGTGGGTAGCTCATAGACAAACTGAAGAGGAATGAAATAAGAAGGGGCATCTCCCAGGAAGCTTGACCTTTTGGGATCAGAGTAAAACATGCATTCAAGTGCACGTCTCTTCTCACAGCACACGTGTTACTATACCAAAGAGGTATTATGTTCTGGTTTGCTCTGATGGGAAAAATTTCCACATAGGTTTGTATCTCTTCTACCTATTCACCTTGCCTCCTGCCTTCTCTCTCCCACTTACACTCATCTGTAAATTAATAAGCATGTGTGATACTTGTCCTTTTAATGAATTCTTACATGAATTTCTATTAAAGCGGGAAGATTATGTGAGAGATGCATTATACTTTGCATGTGCCTGATCTGTTTTGTCACATATCCAAACATTTTTAAATGCATTCCACTAAACTTGATAGAGCGGTGCTACGATACCCCGGGCTGTGACTGCTGGCTGCGGAATTTGTATGCGTCTTCTTTGCATCTAGTCCCTCTTGTGCGAGTAACTTTGCTGTGAGCGCTCAACTCTCAGGGAGCAAAAATTGTTTCCCCACTATCTATAGAGCTTACATTATTTAGCTAGCTGTCCTAGGAGGTTTAAGCCGTGTCCTAGAAAGTGTTTGCTATTGCTGGATTAAAACCCTGCTGGCTGTTATCTGTAAAACTCACCTGTTAGTGGAAGCATCAGCGGTACCTTTGACCACACGCTGCATCTTCTGCATTGAGGTCTTCCATTGTTGCAAGTGTGAGGAAAAACCCATATTAGTGCCAAACGTCTAACAACAAGCAGATGTATTTTTCTGCCTTTTAATACTCTGTACTTTGGAGGGTAGAGTGCTACAGCTGTTTGCTTGTTGGAGGGCGCAGTTGTCAATGATAGGGGAAGCATAGTGCAGGGCTTTGAGCTTTCATAGCCCTCCTGGCAACTGCCAGTCTCCTTCCAAAGGTGATGAGCTCTGTATTTTACCTCTGCTGCCGGTCTCCCCAAAGCTGTGTCTCTGCATGTGTTTCAGCATAGTTCATAGTGTCATAGTTGTGAAAGAAACAATTAAGGATAGACAGACTCTCTGCAGCAAGCTTCTTGCTTCCGTTTTCTTGCCGATATCTAAAGATTTCAATTTTAAG
>JASVER010000021.1:960086-1066933 GCA_030449065.1 Oceanodroma leucorhoa | reverse complement strand
GTACTTTACTGTGCACAGTACAGCTGTGGGCAGAAAACCAACCCAAAACAACTTCTTGTGTTACTGATACAGCAAACTTAGCTGGATAGATTGGTGTTTCAGGCATCCTTGGGATCCAGGCCATTTCAAGAAGTGCTTAAGGTTCAGTTATTCTCCACTGACAAAATGCAACCAGTAGTGTTTGTCCAATTCACAGTGGTCTGAGGAAGAACTGACACCGCTCAAGCACTCGACTGCTCCAGTGATGAGAGTTGTATATGAAGGCAAATAACGAGGCCCACGTTTAAACTCTGCAGGACGCTGGAAGCATGATTTCTCTGATTTCACAGTCAGCTTCAGGCACGTTGGGAGTGACTGTCAGTGGTTTGTTTTACAGTTTTTGTCCCTGTGTATTTTTCTGACTCTTTTTACATGACAGTACTTGTTTTTATTTTCAGTTCCATGTGACTCAGGGACTATTGTATCTATGCATGTGCTTATTGCTTATAGTCCTGTATGTAACGTAGTCCTGTTGATTTCACTGTAATYGGGAGAATCCATCACAAGGTGCACACTTAATCTGCCCAGATTTATAGACAAATTTTAAGATTCTGTAGTAGTTAAAAAGTCTCTAATATGTTAAAAATTTACAAAAATTCTCGTGCGTTTCAAGTGGCAACTTCAATGTTTTCTCCTCTGCTAAGAAGCATATCTGCATCTGGGCAATCCTGCTTGTCCTTGTAATATTTACTTGATAATCTTTTCTATCAAAAATAGTAAACAGTATTTGTCAAAGTACTAATATAGCASGCTGCAACACTTTAAGCATCTTAAAAATTACCTGTATGCGAATCCTGGTAGTGCAACGAAAGCGTCTGTCAAATACCGTGCTCTGGGAATATTAAGCAATGATTCCTGTACGAAGTTCTCATGTTTTGAACYGCTGCCGATCTACCAACAAATTCAAGGAACTTCAAATGCCCCGTGAAGGATTGCAGGCAAGGGCAATAGACAGTTGCATGTGTTGGAAGTAAACAAGTTAGGTTCATGAGTAACTGTCACACCTACATAAGTTTTGAGGTATGGGACTTTTTAATGGCTGGGTTTCTCGTTTGGTTTTGATGTAGAGACTTGGAATCTATTCTTCCTGTCTGAATGAATTTTTGACCTTTTTTTCTCGAGTTTGTCTTGTGTTCCATAAGTATCTCAATACGTGCTTCTTGGGTGTTTACCGGTTTCACGATGGTATTTTCCTACACAAACATGTAACTTTCTGAATAGCACCAAAAATCAGTGTCCTTTTGCAAACATTTTTTTAATCTCGTATTATTAAAGGCCCATTGAGTCTGAAAATTAAGTAATGTAACTTTCCGCAAACATGCATATTTTTCAGTGTAATTGGAAGATGTTTTGGATTACTGTCTTTAGGCCTATACAGCCAAGAAACCAATTATAGGCATGGTTAGAAAGCGATAGCGTGCATTAGTCAGATTATAACAAGATTCCAATAATGTAAAATTGCTGCATGACAAATTTAGTTTGTATAGATTTTGACAGTTGTTGCCTTTAATAAACTAAATTATTAAGCAATACACAGCTGCAATGCTTCCAAAATTGGAGAAAAATAGACTCTTATTTACTTGTCAAAATCTTTTCCATAGAGCAGGACCACGGGCGTTCGTAAGCCTGGTTTGAGTTGTTCGGTTAACTTTGTGAATCTGTCTGTCCCAAGATGATTTTTGKCTCTGTAAGTAGATGATACACAGATTACAAGAACTACTTTAAAGACTTTGTCAGGTACCTTCTTTTTGCTGTTTGTCCTGACAGATGCATTCACAATTTTTTGGGCTGCCGTTTAGTAAACTAAGGTTTGGGTTTTTTTAATGTAATTTATGAATAAATGGTGACTAGATTAATGCTGCCTGTTTATTTTCACTACAAACCTGAGCCAAGAATTTAACTCGAGTCTCCTGAGAGAGTGCAAGAGCTACCTGTGTCGTAATTCCATATATACCTATTGAACTACAACTCCGAAATCCAAGAACCTGTCTTTCCCTCTAGTAAAGTGTTACTACAGTGCTATAAACTAAAGCAAAATCCACCTAAATTCTAGAAATCAGGCTATTCAATCAGTAGCTTTATTAAGCTTTGATGTCCTGAGCTGTGTTCCAGCTGCAGGTTTGAGAACCACTGTGGCTGCCAAATGACGTTTGTATCTACATTAGCAAGTCCCTATTTTAGTGATACGGACTTTAATTAGATATGACATAATTATGATATAACCTGCTTTCGGTCCAATTTAGGACCACGTCCCACTATTTTTACATGCATACCCGAGCAAATTAAGACCAATTTGAGGTGTGTGCTCCATCCCAGACGTGCCACTTGATATTCATTTGAAAGGAGCTGAGGCTCCTGCAAGACACGGTCACTGCCTGGCAGTTTGGCTCTTCCCTTCTCACAGTCCAAGAGCAGCAAGGGCAGACCTTATTTCTGAGTGTCCTTGGCTGCTGTTGCTTGCGGTGTTTCAGCTCTCGCACTTTTCTCCTGGGAGAACRTGGTGGCACTGAGTTAATGGGYGTAAATGGAAAGATGAAGGCTGCTSGTTTTCTGTGTTTGTGGTTTGGGTGAACCTCTGGTCATGAATTCAAAGGCAGGCACGAAGTATGTAGCAGCCTTCTGCTCTGGGAATGGTGACAGTGRTGATGGTTGATGCCATAAGATAAGCTGCTAGAGATTATGTGTAGAATGGCAAGGGAAAAAAAAAAAGAGATTTATTTACTAAATTTTAAAATGGTAAAATTGAGGATTTTCAGGAATGAGAAAGACGACCAGCTTTACAATGCTTTTGAGTGGCTTACATTTTGAAGGCTGCTTTTTCAGGAAAAAGAGATGCAAGCTCCAGAGATCATTTTTAATGAGTATGCGAAGTAGTGCCTGTAGCATTTGCAACACCAGTCAGGAAACAATACTAGTGGAGACAACCTTTAAAAGATTAAATGCTTCTGCCCTCCAGTTTGGTAAAAATCATTCCTGTGTTTGATTTTTTTTCACTGAGAATATACATCTAAAACTTAAAGGCTTTAAGCCAAGTAGTTTGAATTATGATCAGGCCAAAGATTTGGAATATCTCTGAGATAGAAAGAATGAGGATTCCAGTGTCTTGTTTCCAAAATAGYCTGACCACGTAACTTTATAGGAATGTATACAAGTAGTGTCCTGTGATAGACAGTACATAAGCAATCTATGAAAAAACAGCAATACACATCAGTTTGCTGGGGATATGTTACAAAATACTAAAGAAAAAGAAAAAAGAAAAGAAAGGAAGGGAAAAAAGCCTGTCTTCCATGCATGAAGAATAATGGGTCAATAGGAAATGCAAGTCACTTTGCTCCAGTTCTTTAATTCTTGCGTTGTTTTCATTTAGTGTTTGAAAGACATATCTCATCTGAAGAATGCACAACACAATAAAGCTCAAAAACCTGTCTGCTCAATATATGTACCAGTCAAAGCTCATATAGATATACATACTGCTTCTTCCTTGATGTGCCCTCAGCAGCTAGTCAAATGTAAGACTGTTTGAGCACCATCAATATASTCTGAAAATACCCTCTGCACTGGTAATGTATGACTTCTTAAATCGTTAAAAGGATGAGTTATGGAAATGACAGTGGRTAAGGAAGAGAAGAAAAGATGCGCGTTCGCTTGGGACATTGCCTTGAGGTAGTCAAAGCAGAACATTAATGTTTACAGATAAAGATCTTAAACGTCATAGTTTCATTTTCAGAATCTGGAATAACTGTTTTGCTAACAAGTAATGCTTAATAGTACAGTTACWCTTGAAGATGCAATACAGCTGAAGCTTTGCTTGTCTGTAGCATTTTAATCCATGGCTGGTTGTCAYCTGTCTGGGGAGCTTTATGGAAAATAGTTGACTGGGCTATAAGCTTAAGGGATAAAATTTTCCTGGGGGTTTTTTACTTGAGTATGGTTATGACCCAAAGCCTTTTAAACTTTTTTAATGCTCAAACTTCCCTGCATGCATTTTTCAGTATCTGGGTAGTCTCACTCAGAGTCGCTTTCGGCGGGATTAGAGCTGTTAGCGGTTTTGGAGTCTTACTCTGCAATGAGTGTTTCTGTTTTCTCCCGAAATTACTATGTCTGCTGTTATCAAGGAAATACCACTTTTATCATGTTTACTTATTATTCAGTGAATTGTGATCTTAAACTTTTCATGTGGTAAATGATTTATTGTCAGTTTAACTTTTGATGCTGTGTTTGGTCGTGCTGTGTGTAAGCTTCTGAATTACAACAAAATATTTAGGAATCAATGTGATCCTACTTGAAAATTAAACAGATTTACTCCCATTTCGTAGAGTGATTCTAAGAGGCTGACTTGAATTTTTCAACCCAAGACTTTGGGTTTCTCTAAGCCGCCTCTCCTTTTAGTTGTGTTTTTCTCTCAGGTGTTGCAAAAAGGGATTTGTGGTGCTGTTTGCAGAGTCAAAACGGAAAAGTAAATCTTGTTTTTGTAGATGAACCAACCCTTATTTTGTTAACGCATTACTTGGATTTCAGTTTCTCTGCGGGTGACATTTGTTGGTTGGATGGTCTTTGAAATAAAGGGATTAGAAGGGAATAAGTAGTCGCAAGCAGATCAGATATCTCAGTGGTAACATTTGGGTTTATGCAAATGGAGGGAGAAGCAGACCAGAAATTATGTTGTGCTCATAGGACAGGCTAAAAATAAGGCCTTATTCATGCACTCAGCTCTCTGAAGATCCAAATGCACGCATTGCTTTAAGTTCAAGAGAGAGACTTACATTTTTATTTAATGTCAGTTTATACTGAATTCTTTTTCTGTATGCACACGTTTCATCGCCTTAGTAGCAGTCTTTGGTATAGCCATACTCATCATACAGAAAGAAAACAACATCAAATAATATTAACAGGTGGCCTAGTAGGGAAGACAGCAGTAAACAATACTTCCTAAAAGTAGATCACTTCTCTCTCCCTGGTGGGCCACATTCAATTTAGAAAATGCACATCAGTACTTTTTATGAGCACATAGTTTACTTTTTTGTCTTTTTTCCCCTAACTATACATGATTTAATATTAAAACAGGCAAAAACCCTACACAGTCATTCAAAAAAAGAAATGTTACTTGTTTGTTAAAAATGCATTTTTGATTACTTTTTAAAGATTGCATTGACTTAAGAAGTCCCAATCTAATAGTAGTAAGGATTTCAGTTAAAAGTCATGGAAGGGAAGAATCTGTAATGGAAATTGCTGCCCAAAAGCTTGGGAGGGTTGCGAACAAAGCTATAATTTTAAGATATTAAGTCAGTCTAGTTTGGATAGCTATATTCATTTAATTTAGAGAAGTACAAGACACACTTTTCCCGGTATTTCTTTCAGTTAGCAAAACGAAACAGGTTGTGGAAAAAAACCCACCCACGAAATGGGTAAATAGGACTGGGTGCTGGTCAGGGAGCACGCCCTCGTGGCAGGCGAATCCCRCGTGGCCTTCTCGGGTACCCCGCCTTCCGACTTCGCCAGTATTCATCAACTACTTCAAGAAAGGGAGTGACATTTTCACAGAATCTTTTTAAATTCACCATTTCTGTTGCTGTCCTGTGCCCAAATAAGTGCAATATGTTTACACGTGGCATCATCACATGTATTGGTGGTAGTGTGGTAAAATTCCTGCTCTGTAATTCATTTTGAAATGGGGAAATAACGTGTATTTTTGTATGTGGTTTTTAAATGCATAGATATTTTAAGCTGCAGAGGGAAAGATTTTGTGCTCACCATGCATAAATTCTTACGAAGCGTGAGCATTTTAGTAACAGATACAGTCGTTAAGGTTGCCAGTTAGCATCAAATAAAATGTTGGGCTCTCAAAATCATCCACATCTTTGCAGTGTTTTCTGTTCTTGTCCTTTCCCTGTGGCTGGTAAATCTCTTTAGCTCCTCCTCTCCTGCTCAACTATAATTTTTTTCTTTAATGAGACTATAGGTTTGCAGTTTGATTATTTTCAAATTCTCTGAAATACACGCATCTTCTAAGAAAGAAAAATAAAAGACTAAGCATGTAACTATGAAGCAATTCACAGCATTACCACACAATGAAAGTTTGAAGAGTGGCTGTAGTAASGGAAATTCTACCCTGTGATTATGGGTGAGCACCCTGTGATATGCTTCATTTCATCCCATTGCTTGGTAGGGATATAATTAAACGTGAAGTTTTTATCCTACATGCTACAAATTCTGTTCACGTCACTAACTTATATTAAAAAAAAAAAGTGAATATATTCTTTCTATGTAATGTGTAAGTCTTTGCAGCACATGCAATAAATTTTACTCTTCTTTATTAATTTGAAGCAGGATAAAAGTGTTCCCAGGATAAAGATAATTTAGAGGATTCTCTGATGGTGATCACATTATGTGATGCAAGCAATTACAGAAGTAGCTGGCTGTTAGGATCCATCTGAAAAATTACTTTTGTCTCTTAGTCATTCTTAAAAGACCTGTTAAGTTCGGCCGTGCATTTAATTCTTGCTGCGTGCCTCTCGGCCCTCTCCATCCCATGGCAAATTAGTTAACTGTAAACAGGTTTCCTGTGGTTGTTGCAGGGAGGCTAAGGCAATGATGAATTTCTGGTGTTCTGTGTATGTTGTGTTTCTGTGTGTGCTCTGTGGGGAATTGTGGAGAGGAAAGGAATTCCTCTTAAAGCAGCTTCTGTTGAGGGTGTGGTGGGACACTGCTCTCCTGTAGGGCCTCCTGGTTCTTTCTCCTCTTCGGCATCATTTTGGGGGTAATACCAATTATTTACTTGAAACAGTTTACTCTAAATGAATGAAAAATACTTAATGTACACGTAAAATACACAAAGTTCAAAGCATGTAAGTGTTGAAACTTAATTGCTCCCTCTTGTTTGTTCAACCAGCAGGATCAGCGTCCCCTTTTAATGACCTTTTGCACTATCATTCACCTTGGAGTTAAAATTTTATAAGTGTTTTAAACTTTGCTTCTGATTTTTTTTTAATTAAATTTTAGCAATACAGTTGATACATACAGTTAGATTCACAGAAATGATCCAAGGCAGTACATGATAGCCTATCAGGGAATTAAATTTACATTAATATAGGGTCAGGACCTTTTCACTTATCTTGTGTGCTATTGTCGGTAAGTGTTGTTACAGAGAAGGACCAGGATGCTTTTCAAGTCCAGGGTGGTGGTACTGGAATGTTTTTCTCAGAAATGTAGTAATGAATAAACTGGCTTTTATTATGAGGAAGCCGGTGATCTTCAAGTGATGCTTTGTAGCATTTGCTTCTCACACCTCTAGGTCATAGTATTTATATCTTCTCATTCTGAAAAGCAGAACCGTTACTATGTAAAGATTAATTAAACAAATGCTGCAGTTTCCCTATAGGTGGAGGAATGTAGTGCCATCGGTGGTCGTGGCATTCTCCCTTCTCTCGCCCAGGGCTCTTCCCATAGATTTGGAGACTAATGTGCGCTCAGCTGTCAGGGACTCTGCAGGAAGGAGGGAGGAGAAGTTTATTTGAATCTCTTGGGAATTTAAACACGGAAAATGATCGCTGACCAAAATGTTCTGTAGTTCCTCAATCAAAACAAGGAAAAAAACATTTTCAAGCCTTATTCAGCTTAGTAACAGACTAAATAGCAGAGGGTTTTTTAGAGGTCAATGATTATCTTTAAGATGATGGAAAGTCTTAAATGTTACGGGCTGTTTAAGGCATGTATTGCCTTCCTTGGTTTTAGTCCTTGTTTTAAGGAGGTGTTTGGGAAGTTTCAGTGTTATCTGTAATATATTTTGTGAGCCTTTGTGGCTGGAGTTTAGTATTTAGAAAATAGTTTGCTATTTTCCTGATCCTCTTCCATTTGGGGCAGGGTTATTTGTTTTACTGTTAAGTATGTCCTGCTTCAAACAGCATTTTTTTGACATGTGGATTCTTTTCTTGTGGTGCCCAGACAGTGTTCCTGCGCTCCTACCTTCAAACCTTTCTCATTAATCCCCTAGTTTATGTAAAATCACTCTCTAATGATATAATCTGTAATGAATATCAGTGGTAGGAATCATTGTGTTATACAAATAAAGGATCAGTAATTGTTCTGATCACAGGTGCATAATGTACTTAACTCCTAGGGTGTGTTTAAGTTTTGAAGTCACTAGTGGAAATGAACTCCATGAAGGTATTTTAAGGATTCTTTCATATAATGTGTTCTTTTTAATTTGTTGGTGTTAAATTCAGATCCAAAATGGTCAATTTTGAAAACACTGGGTGGTTTGATCATGGCCTTCTGTTTCCTGTTTTTCGTCTTGCTATTGAATCATTTTACTTGTATACTTTAGCTCTAAACACTAAAATAAGCTACCGCATCAATACGTAGCCATTTGTAAACTTTAATCTGGATTCTTACAAAGTTCCCCTTTGTCAATATGGGCAGCCAAAAAGAACAGAAATTCCTTTAAAGCTAATGCTCTATTTTGTGGTAGGGTTTTGTTTTCAACTAAAAGAGTGAGAAGAGGATAGAGTTGAAAGTGTGCCTGTAACTTTTTTAAGTAAATTCCATGTGAGTAATCAAAAGGTGGTCTTTAATTTTTGTTTGTTTATTTTCTTATCTAATCATATATTGTAATCAGTAGGAAACAATGTTGTTTTAATGCTTTCAGTAAAAAGACTGGTAGAAAAATAGCTTTTATCCTTTTTTCATCCTTTAAAATAAATATTGATAGAAACTATCATAATATGGTTTGTGTTACAGGTGGTGTAATACCAAGGGCTGTACTGCTGCCACATCACAATTTTGTGGGGTTTCAGAGAGTAGCTCTGGTAAGGACACTCAATGATTTATCTATTTATTTGTCATAAAAGTGGACTGATAGTTTGGTACATTTTAGTATTAGTAATTGCAATTGCGTGCATATACAGTATTTTTTAGGAGTTGGTTTCTGCAGTCCGCTGAATCTTTACATTAAGTGTTCTTTTATTCAATGGTCTTTAACAGCTCCTTTTGGAGCTGTTATTGTCTCATGTGTAAATCCATATTCATTTCGTTAGAGTTGTTATTCTATAACACATCAATTCACAGCATGGAAATATTAATAAATAGACCTTGTGACAAAACACCTTGTAAAAACTGTATTGTCTACTTGAAGCGTGGAGTCACTATTGCCTTAGTGTGTATCAGTTTTTAAAAAAGGGGGAAAAGTTACCGTGTTTTGATTATAGTATGTTTTTTTCAAGTACTAAAGTCTTGGCTTCCTAAAGGAAAATATGAATATGTGGTTCAGAGGGCAAATATCCAGACCATGTGCTGTTACTAGTCTCCTCTTCTTAAATTTAATGTACAGTCACTATTTTGTAATTGCTTTCTTTAAATGTATGTAACTGCAATCCCTCTATCATTTCTTCTGATTTTGCATATTTTTCTTAAACATATTTTCTTATCTCGTCTCCATGGCTAGACTTACAAGGGATATGAGATTACCTTACTTTTTCTAATAAAGGGAAAATTCATTCTGAACCAGAGCACAATTGAGTATTTGTTCTTTCAGCAGTAGATAACTGATACCACATTTGTATCTGTAGAATTTTTAATATATGCTGTAATTTAACAAATGTCATGTGGGTGTAGCAGATGTCTCTTCTTTCTTTCTTTTTTTTTTTTTTTTTTTTAAATCACAATCCTGTAAAGTTTTTTAGGTTTTTTAGCAAGCTCTATTTGTGTACTATCTTAGGTCTATAGAGGGCACTCAAAGACAGAGGGAGTTTGTTTTAACAAACCTTACCTTGCAAGTAGACCCCCACAAGGTAGAGAAGGTTATTGCTGGCTGTTCTTGATGGCCTTGCGCTTGCAGGGAACTATTGTACTGGCTCTGCTCCAACAAATCACTTAAGCAAGTGAAGTCAGTGGGACTAGAATATGGTTAAATGTTCTTCTGGATTGATCTGTATCTATGTATACTTTCACAAGCACTTTTTTTTGCTTTCTAAAAACAAGGTGGGGTACACAAGAACTTCTTAATGGGATTCTCTAGTCAACCTAAGAAACTAGTAGTAGGTCTTTCTGTGTTGGAGATGTTGGGGGGGGCGGGGCTTGCTTGAGAAGGCTCTGGGGGCTGATAAATTAGAGAAGCAAAAGGATGCTATTTGAAGATGCAAGTGAATTGGTGTAAAGACTGAAGCCATTTTCCCTGCTGTCATTGCATTAGATTGGTCTATCTAAAATATTTGGTACTATTCACACTGTATGGTTTCCAGCCCTATAGGTACATCATACCTTGAGCATGCACAAATAATGCACGTAGACTTACATTAGAGTCTCTAAATCTTGGAGTGGAAGAAAATGGGCTTTCAGATTTATATGAGAGATATGGCATTTTGAGGTTTTGAGTAGCGTTACTCAAGAATGTTAAATTSTGCAAAGTAAAGACATCACAGCTTTATAAATATTGTAAGAAAAGAAAGATGATAGGAGCTCTGGAGTCTGAGAAATACTGAAAATTTTTCAAAATGTTGTGAGCAATTTGTGCAGTACTTATTAAAGTATAATGTCATCTGGAGAAGTCATGGACTTCTTCCTCTCTGTCATCTCTTTATTTTCAAATAATGCTCTTATTACTGGAAATGGGTGAGCTGAATTTTTCATGCGTGGAACCTGTTATTCCGGTGTTTGAGGTAAGGTGAAGATAACCTAACATGGTGGGCTTCTTTTTTTGAAAAGCTGTCCTGTCTAATTTGTTTAAACCTGAACTAGCAGAAGTAGTTACTGTGATTGCTTAATTCTGCAAAAGATAGAGTAGAGGTCATTTGTGGGACAATTTGAAGACCATTTCAGTGCAGCTGCCTACGTAATAGTAGCCTGCAGCTGTAAGACATGGTGTATTTCCATCTCTGCTGATGTTTTAACTTGACTAAGCAAAACTCTCTTCTCTGCACAAAGCTATGATCATGTTTCCAACTGCACCATTAGAGGAGACTGTTTAATTCAAAATAGCACCTTCTAATGGAGGGGGGGATCCTTGTCAGACAGGTGATGTATCTTCAGGTTTTGAATAGTTTGCTTCAAAGGGGATTAATTCAAAAATTAGTGAGAACAGATGTCTGATATTAGCCTGAGCAGTCTGAAAGAAAAGGAAATGTCCTGGGTTTGAATTTTTTATCTTAATTGTATCCTTTGTGACTTTCAGCCCATTTGATAAGAGTTTCTTCAGTAGACTTTCCTGCTTCTACTGTAGAAAGCCAACAGTTCTAAATTTTAAGGTTTTTATGTGCGTGTATAGGCATTCATGCAAGCATTTGCATACATCTTTTAAAGATGCTTCCCTCACAAAACAAAAACTTTATATACAACAGGCTGCTTTGGTATAGATTTTTTTATATCCCATGTGCTATACAGAAAAGCAAAAATAGTGTTCTTTTAAACCATCTTTTAATACTTTTTTGTAACTCACTGTGTATCCCTCTATTGGTGTGTTCAGGTTTATTTTACTAGTAGTCAGGCCCCCTGTGCAGTGCCAAATTAGCAAGAAGAACATTTGGTACACTTCTTTACTCTTCTAAGATCAACAGTGCAATTGCTTCTACAGATACAGGTGACTTTACAATGTGTAGGAGCTGTCTGGGGCTGTGTTATGGCAGGCATGTTCATCGAATTTCTGGGAATTTTTCCACAGTAGTATAAATACGCCTCTAGACTTAAACACTGGTGAAGTATCAGAACTTGGCATTCATTCAGAGTTCTCCTTAGTCTAGGATAATTTGAGGTAGGTAAAATATTTTCAACAGACAAGGAAAGAAGCTTGTTTTTATTTTTCAGGGCGTTTTGTAAAAGGAAGGACTGCTCTTGATGATTCAGGTATTGGAACAGCTCCCATTAAAAAAAAAAGGATATATTGCAGGGTATGAAAAATCTGGTCAAGGATGATGACTCTATTGCATGTCTTTTCTATGTATTATAGGCATAGCACCTCAGCATATATGCTATTCTTAATATTCTGCCAAAAGACCCTTGACACAGCTTCATTTAGAGAAAAAAATAAGCGGATGCTGAAGGCAGGAAGGGGGACCAACTTAATGTCTAGACAAGCTTTGGAGGCATGAGTGAGTTTTTCATTAAATGCATATACTTGAAGGGAAAAATCAATACTATTTCTTATGGAAATTTGGGTGTAGCTAATATAGATGGAGACATTCTCTGCCAAAATACGTAGCACTAAGGCCTAGACAGTATAGTTTTTGCTCATGACAGCTTACGCAGTCAAACTTTGAGATGTGGTACAGAGTAGGATGTAGAGATGTGGAGATTGAATGTCTGCGTTGAAGGTGGTGATTGTAGCAGAAACTGAAAATTATATAAATTAAGGAAAGAGATACTTGCAGGCTTGGAAAACAATCTGGCCCTTGTTGCAGAGTTACTGGGGGTGAGGTGTTGCTGTTGGACTACCCGTGTCCCAGCGAGGGTCTCGTGTCTGCAGCCCAACTTCTTGTGTAGTTGGGTGTTCAGTCCCACAGTGGAAGCTGGGGCATGGGCTATGGAAGTCACTTCGTTGCCTCTCTCGCTCTGTGGTTATTGCCTCGCTGCCTCCTAGACCGTGTGTGGTGGAGGCAATGACGGCCGTGAGAGACCAACGATGACAGAATGGTGGCCCAGGRATGCCCAGTCCTTTATTTCGGTAAAAGTAAAGCAGTACTCTGCCCTCATGACCTATGCCAACAGCCTTTATAACCTGCCTCTGGGCTGCCATTTCCAGAGCCGCCTCCGGCACACGTGCCTGCTTGCCCAGCTGCCTTGGCTGGTGCAGCTTCTCTGAGATGTCGCTTGGGTTGCTGTTGCTTTATTTCTCTATTACTTCTTAATAGATTGCATCTGTATTGGTAAATAGTGCAGTGAAAAAGAAATGGTAATTTTACATCGGTCTCACATTTTTGTTATTTTAGGTTGTAAATAGAAAATAGGACAAGTATGTTGATCATGCTGTGTCACAGCCTAAGACAAATGAATCGCTGCGTGCTGTCTGCAGCTGCAATCGGTTGTGTTCATGAGTGGCCATGCCCACTCTCCTTAGGAGGCCTAAGAGCATGGATATTAAACTCTTACTGTAATACTTGATTTAAATATAACAGATAAGAAGAGCATTGACTCTTCTTATTGACCAAAATAATGTTTGTCAGACAGTGTTTGTTTATTTATCTCATGGGTTTTGAGAGATGCGTCAACTTGGTCTTAGGGAGTACCCAGAAAAGGCAAGTACTTCACGTCCTGTTCTTCATTAGGAGTCAATTCCAATGAGGCTTCTAAGTGATTTAGGTGCTTCTGGAGAATTTAGCTACCTAATTTCAAAGTCCACCTGAAGTTAAATCTTGATGTGCTAAAGTAAGTATGGTTGGTTTCTGATCCACTTCAATGGTCCTTTTTCTAAAATAAATTTKTAAGTGTTAAATTCATTTTAATTAGTACATCTCTCTTTTCTGAGGAATGCTGTGATTTMATATTTCTTCCTGCTAATTAGTCTTTAATTAAAAAAAAAAGCCTAGGTGAAGATGTTTTCATACTGTCCTTTTGCACTTGATCTTGTTTGCATTGGTAACTGATTTCTGTCATTTAAGCTCAGACACTGCGATTGATTATTCTTGAACAAAAATGTGCTACAGTTCGAAGCTTTTAAAGACTCAGCTGCAGTTTGCACTTTTTAATACTGTTGTTGCATTTGTTTTTATTTGGGAATAAAAGAAAGTGGTGTTGTAGGTGGTATCAGTGGAGTCATTATGAGGAAAGGATGTCTTGTTTTGCAGATTAGCAATCTAATAAGGCAGCGATAGTGGAGTGTGGGAGTAGACATACCTAACGTAGATTCACACGTTGCTCTTTTTTTATGTTCATATGACCAATTGCAGAAGCATGTTATCTATTATTTTTGGTTTTGCGAAAGGTGGGTTTTTTTATTTTTTAAGGTCCTGAACTCATAACAGTTATTTACCTGCAGATTCCCACAGGCTCATTTCAGGCTGCTTTAGTGAACAGGGCTGGATGTGAAAATGCTTGGGTAAAGGAAACAGTTGAGTTTTTAAGCTGAGGGTAAACTTTCTTAAGCCTTCTTTAAAACTCTCCATTCATGCATAATGCTGCAGTCAATCCTGTATAGTTACACGTCTTTAAATCTTTTAGGTGAACATCTTGGGGCTAGAAAGAACTTGTCAGTTTACATTTAATTTATTCCAGGCTTTAGGATATGTTTCATGTCTGTAGAGATCTTTGAACGCTAAATGTGATGAATGTTAGCACATATTTTCAATACCAAATTCTGCTGTCCAACTGCAGTTAGATTCTCAACATGTTTAATATCTGGGATAATAGAGAAAAACATGTCTAAAGCACAGTGTATTTCTACAATTAACATTCATAAGTACCAATCTACCTGTTTGCCATCAGTCCACAACTCATGAGTAATATTGGCCTTGTCCCAAGTAGTCAGAAGTACTCATGTTTTTTTATTAAAAAAAGCCACAACAAACCCCTGCATTCTTAGTATAATTAATTCATTGTTTTCCCTATCCAAAGGGCACTGTTTGCTTTTTCTTCATCTCAATTTAAAAAATAAATAAATAAATCTGGCCTTCTCTTCAGTAAGTAGCAAGTTCTGATGTAGCTGCTTTTGATTAATGGCTGCTAAAGCTGGAGATGGTATCTTTCCTTGTGATAGTTTATATTTTCCTGACTTGAAATTGTAATAAATTGTAACTGAAGGATCTTTTCTGTGTCCTGTGAGGTTGTTAGGGTTTTTTTTTTTCTTTTTTTCACCCCGTTATGGTATTTTCTCACAAGGGTTTTATGTTTCAGCCTTCATTTTTCAGAAACAGTGGACTCAGAGCCGTTAGTATTCAACAAAACATCTGCCTCAGGAAAAAATTGGTAGCTTTCACGCACTCACAAAGGAATTTCAGGAAAATTATTTGTTATGCCAAACTAGATGCTGCCAGAGTACATAATTTCAAAACTTCTTATGGGAAAAGCATATAAGACTAGGCTTAACAGTGGGGAAATAAGCTGGGTTTATCTGCGTTTAGAATAGATCAAACCCTCCTTACCTACTCTGTGAACAGAGCACCTCGTTACTGTCTGTATTTTTTTTTCCCCTAATCAAATCGCATGTTTATATCCCCAACACTGCGGAAGTTATGTGCTATGCCTGATAATCCAAGATCTTTCCTAAAATAATGTAGGAGTTGGGGAAGACGCTCACACGCAGAGAGAGCACCCCTTCTCCTGGGTCTTCCACTGCAGGAAATGCTTCTCTTGCTCCTTTTATGTGGTTAGTAGTATTTATAGGGTAGTTCTGTCAACTTCTATGCTGAAAATAAAACCTGCACTTGATATTAGCTTTGTAGGTGCTAAAAAAGTTGAGGTGAGAGCGTTCAGGCTCATACACCAAGGGCAGGGCAAATGAGTGAGTGAATCCTTTGTTGCAAAAGGTCATGTTTGTGTAGCTGACTGTGTCCAGACCGATGTAAGTGCGTTTGGTTTTAGTTTGTCTTTGGTTGTTSACTGGGAAAGATGAACCAGGCCCCGAAGGCCTGCGGGAATTCAGAATAATTACCTGAGTAATGGTAGCAACCTTAATAAAACATAAAAAACTAGCATTTCACAAAAAAGACCCAATCCAAAACCATGAGGCAGTGGTGGCCTCTGATGAGTGTTTCAAAACTTAGACTCTAGGAAAATTCATTGCTGTACACCTGGATGCTCTCGGATCTCCTAGCAAGGGCTGCTTGGGTCCTATAGGCTCAGCCTCGCAAGTACCAGGGCACACCACAGAGGAAGATTTGGGGTCTTTTTTGTTTTACTTCTGGTTATGGAAAAATTATAGATGAGCAGTATGGAATGGACTTCAGCAAGGAGGTGCCCAGCCTTATGCTGACATGAGCTGTAGATGTCAGCGTGGTGCAGAGGGGTGCMGTGAGAAGGTGCTTGTTGGCTGTGGCAGGCGTGCTGTTGTCCCGGTTTCTGCACTTGTTCAGATGCTGCTAACTCCGACCTCTGCTGTGCTTTGTTACTCTGCGTAGGTATTACTCTAAATCACCTCAATTTGTTGTTGTTATGGCAGCATTAAAAAAACTTCCTAATCAAGAATGAGGGAACCCACTGTGGTAAATACACTGAAGTGAGTCAAACAAAGTCCTTTCCCCTGCAGGCACTTCAGGACGTGACTCAGGGCACAAGGCTAAACAAACAAGGACAAATAAAATGAACAGGGCTTAGCTGGAATAGAAATCACTGTTGTTGAAGATTTAATTGAATTTTTTTCAACCACCAGAGTTTATTTGTGCAAAATGTTCGCAACTCGTGTTGTAATGGAAAAGCAGTGAAAGAAGAACGTAGAAAAAGAAATGACTGAAGGAAGTACAGATAAAGTCAGTGCTCTTGAAAGCAACTGGAGAGATGAATTCAGGAGTGCAGAGCACGTGTAGGCAGTGCGCGTTGAAGAGGTGAAAACCAGGGCAAATGCGTGACCACAGGCTCAAGATGGTATGTCAGATCAAGAGATGAAAGCCAGAGGATGGATCACCAGCTTAGGAAAGATAGCAAGTACAGCRGATAGAAACTGTAAAAGGGTGACGGTACAGGGAAATGGAAGAGGAGTCTGCACACCCGTATGAAAAAATCACCAGTGAAGATAGGGACACTATTGTAGGAGAGCAGAGAGATCTTTCCACAGATGCTTGTAAGAACTACATATGCTGTTTTATTACCATCAGGTAGCAGTATAAATATTTTAATCATAACAAATAGAATCTGTGTCAGGCTACACGATCACTAATCGCTGTTCCACAATAAGATTTCCAGAACACCAAAAAAACCCCCAAAACGACAGACAGTTGAAAACCAACTGATTACAAAAGTCTGCCCAAATTTCAGTAGTTTTTCATTGACAAATAAGTAGCATTAGTCCAAGCTCAGAATGAATCTTTTTTTGTAAGCCATCAATATGCAGGTCAGCAGTGGCAGCATAGTGAAAAACTGTGTCACTGTTAGTGCACCAATATCCATCAGCTCAAGCGATTGATGTAGATGTAATCACTGTCTCTAATAGAAATAAAGCCAGGGTAATGGAACATTGTCACAGGATCAATGTCTCCTGTTTTGAAAATAAACCCCCTCAGCTTTGCCTTTGCATTTATGTACCAGCAGGCGACCACATCATTCAATTCAATTGACACAGTCCCTTAGAGCCCTGAATGATCTATTGTGGGAACATCAGGAACAACGTATTGGAAAAAATGGAATGTTCTTGATCAGACTTACAGGCCACGTTATTCGGTGGGTTTTCCAGCGGTGAAAATGAGAATAAATCAGCTGAGAGCAGAAACTTAGCACAGCATGGAGATCTTTAACTCTGTTTAACTGTTTAATTTCTACACGTTCTTGATCAAAAAGCTTGAACCATAGTACTTGTGCTTATTTTCAATGGTGCGTGGTCACAAATAGAAGATATTTTTTGGACGTTGCCCCTCCCCTACCTTAGTCTCAGCAGAAGCTCTTGATAGGGCTCATTTTGACTGACTCAAGAGCTCTTCTTAATCAGTTATTTTCTCTGAAATTTTTACACAGTTTGATCTAAGTGAGGATTAATGGGTGTGCTCCCACATTCATCCATAATTCATTTTTTCTAAGGCTTTAATGCAGCACAGGAGATTAGCAGTTGTATAGTTGCATGCTTAAAACTGAGTGCATGCTGAAGAGGTATATTGCATGGAATTTTAAAAAACGTAGCAGATAATGCTTCTTCCAGTTTTCACCTTTCTTGCACTTGATTCCAGCAACCTACCGCTATTCTGTGTCTAGATCCAGAGAATATTAGTAGGCTCTATTTTTAGCACTTAGTAAGGCCACTTAACAATTTTACAAAGCCTTCTTGAGACAAGGTCTATAAATTTGATTGCAAAAGTCTTAATTTATTTAAATTAGGTATTCCTGAAGGATTGTAACTCTGTCTAAAGGGACATTCTTCTAATGGCCTAAGAACGGAAGCTCTACAGCTTGCTTGACATTACCACTGTTCCCGTGATGGTCCCTCCAATAAGAAAATTTTCCCTTTTCGGGGACAGATGTCCTTCCCTGGAGTAATGACAAGCATTTGTCTGGTACTTCCCTCTCCATTACAGATTTAGATATATTTAGCATACAGAGCCTGGAAGGTGGACTTTGCAGGTCATCTTGTGAAGTAATCCATACTGGCCAAATCTATACTACTGCTTCCCCAGGTAAATGTGCTAATTCTGGTCATCAGTCAGAAACTATCTATTTCTAATCAGTTTTAGAAATGCTGCATTTCCAGTTTTGCTGCTATAGGCATCTGCTCAGCTTGTGTGCAGATAGGACAGTCTAACCCTGAAGGCCATCCCATCAAGCCATGGGTTCTTCCTTGCTGGAGAATGCCTTTGGTCTGGATTAGGTGTTTGGTCAAGGAGAATTTCATCATGTTTGATTATATATCCTGGTGTGCTCTGAAAACTAAGTATTGAAAGAGCGTGGTGATTTAACTTTTTAACTACTACTTCTGGACAGTTTTCATTTAATCCTAGTTAGCCTGCATCAGTGGACTTCAGCTCTGTGATTAAAAGCCCTCTCCTTGGCTGCCTTCAGGGGAGCGAGATGGGATGTTTGGGCTTGGGATCTTGCGGGAAGTCAGGGAGGGATGGCTTTCATGACGTAGTCAAAAATTGAAGCAGGACTTTTTGCTGGTGTTGCTACTGGCATATGGGAGCATGTTCTGAGCAGCTCCGTTTGGGTTTTAAGTTTTGAAGGAGTAACATATTTACTTCTGCAGACAGATGTATCAGAACTACCTCCATTTCAACAGGGTTGTTGCAGAAGAGTTGTGCGTGGAGAGAGATGTCTGTTTTCATTGTTCCCCAAATAGTTGAAAAGTCTTTAAAATACCAACATACCATACCTTTTTGCTCTTCTGATACAGGAAATAAGGAGAAAAATCTCCCCCAAACACATAATTTCTTCTCGTGTTGCACTGTAACAAAGAAAAAAAGAGGTTTAAGAACCTAAAGAGCGTTGAATAAAGTGACAGTCCCAGAAATATCCCTGTTGCTTTAGTCGGTCTAGGGATTTACAAAATACGGCTGCCAAGAATCACTTCAGGATGCCCTATAGCTGTCCAGGAAGATGTATTTTTAACTCTAGAAAGCATAGAAGTTTGCAGCTTTGTAGCCATAGCCCTGGAAATACGATACTGAGTATACTGTCGCTTGTCTCTGCTGTAACATCCAGAATCCCAGTCTCCTGGGTCACGCAGCATATGACTTTGGGGAGGAGATTCATAGTTCAGTAACTAAATACTACTTTGCTCTAGGCAAAACCAACAAATGGGCTTCATCTGCAGCTTATTTTGTAATAGTACTCAGGACTGTGCTTGGCGTTTCTGGGGACTGAGTACTCAGATAAGTAGACAGTAACTGTTATTTTTAGCTAAGGTTTTGGGTGGTTTTGGGTTTTTTTTTTCCCCTTCCCTTTCAGGGTTGTAATTCTTTTTCTTCAGAAAATTTCAAACTGGCTTTGTCATCTTGTGTGCTTTATACTCTCAAATTGGCACGGAAAAACAGAGACTGTTGCCATAAATTAGGTCACTAAAGCTGAAGTACAGAATAAAAATATTTATCGCCTGAGCTAAGGAAAACAATTCAGATGAGGAAGGGAGAAATTATTTTTTTAGTATTTGGAAATGAAGCTGTATTCTTGAGATTAAAAGCAAAGCAGCAGAGTTAAAACATGAGAAGCATCTCTTGTTTTAAATTGCTAGAAGGAAAACTAGCAAAGCTTGATCATACGGGAAATCAGTAAGAAGGTTCACTAGGTAGCATTACAGATAATTTTTTATGCAAGTTCACATTTGACATAGATTATTGAAACTTAAAATAAAAAAAAAGGACACATTTAAATAATTTAGAGACAGGTAAAAATGCAGAAAATGAGATAACTTTCATTTTGAAATATATTACAACAAAGCTTATGCATTTAATTTAAGAAACGTTTTCCTTTAAATTCAGAAGGTTAGAAAGATTCCTAATTGCAGATTGTCAGATAGTAGGAGAACTTTAATAAGGGTTCATTTGTATTGTGCCCAATACAATATTGGACCCCATCTCTCAAGTGAAGATGTGAAAGAGCAAATAGGAGTGTTTAGAGCAATTGGTTGATACAGTTAAAGAAAACTCAACTTTTTTTTCTTCTTTTTAAAGTATGAGAAAATGTTTGTTTTGATTGAAATTGATGTTTAATAAATTCTTATGCAGAAGGACGTACAATGTTGGTCATATACTGCATGCTTGACATACAGGAACCACTAATTTACTTTATGAGTTTTCCTTTATGAACCATTTCTAAAGAGCTATACATAACTCATCTTGAGGAAGAGCTTTTGGAGAACACTTTAGTAGAACAGCAGCCACCAGCAACAGCGTTTTGTGGAGCTGCGGATTAAAACTCCAGTTCTACTCACACAGCGGATTTCACGTCTGAATGAAGTCCTGCTGAAACCTCACAAATCCGGGAGTTTGCCTGCTCTCAGTGGCTGGATTTAAATAGCACTCTTTTCACTTTCTTCAGCACCTCTGAGTTGATAAGTCAAAGCAGACGTGGTGGCATTGGTGCCTCGCTGTCTTAATCGACCCGGATGCAGTTGGAGAAGTGGTGGAGTTTAGTGTATCGGCACTTTCCTGGGCTACGGGGTGTTGTCTGTCCCCTGAACCACCGTGGCAGCGGTCACGTAGCTGTCGAGTTCAGCAGGTAGGTTTGCCAGGCCGAGGGCCTCCCAGCGTTAGTTGCAAAGCGTAATGAAGAGGAATTGTGTATCACATGTAGGACTTCATTTTTATTTTTAAGAGCGGTAATACAGATGTAAAGCAGGATTGTAATAAAACTTTCCAAAGGACTTGTATGCACCTTCAGGTTTTTTGGGTGGAATTAAAAAACTACGCATTCCCAGGTTGGGTGGTGTAATTTGCTTTTYTGTTTAACTGTCATGGTCATTAAGAAAAGGAAGATTCTTAAGCAGCAATTTTAAAAAGTGGTATCACTGTCTATGTGCGCACACGCTGGCAAAATATTTGTCTGGATTTCTTGTGAAAGAGGAAAAAATAAAAGGACTAGTGACAATATTTCTGTTGTAGGAGATTTATTGTTTCTGTAGCCAGACTTCTGTTTTCCATGGGTAAATGTAGCAGTCTGTTTATATCTGAACATTTAAACATTTTTCAGAGCTACCCAGAGCATTAGCTGTTCCTTTAACATATCATATTTGGTATCAAACTAATGATTGGTGTGTTTTGGGGAATTATTATTCGCAGCAGCCTGCCAGGTTTTTCTGCTATCCTACCTAATTAGGATGTGTTAGAGCCCACCTAAAACTGCAGAAATATTACTTTCTTAGGCTGTTGTTTGGTAATACAATAAATCTAACTGTAGTAAATCTACTATACATTATAAAACTGTGATTAAGAGATACAAAGTGCTAATCTGATGTATAAACTTTCTCTGCCAGTTCAGGTTTGTTTAAAAAAAAAAAAAAAAAATCAAAAAAACTATTAGGCCAGGAGCCATATCAGGCGGCATCTGTTCTCTAGCGTTTGGCACGAACCTGGAAGAAGAGTACAAAGCTAGCATAAACATGCAGAGCAGAATACTAATTTGTCAGAAATGCAATCAGATTTGTACTGTTGGGCACCCATTAGCCTGCAGATCTGGTGTTTGTGATAGTGGAACTTGATCTCGTTATAACGGATTTTACTTGTGTATTTTGCCCAAAGTATGAAAGTGTGTGAATGCTCCTCAAGGGGTGGGGAAGCCCGTGTGAGACCCCGCATGCTGGTGTGTCTGAGTTATGGTAGGCATGGTACAGAAACACAGGCACATTTTTGCTACGTGGAAGCTAAGTCAGAGTTGGTGTGTTGGCTCTGGGACAAGAAACCTCATTTCCTTTGAAAAAAAGTAGTTTCCAAATGACTTTTTGTGTGGTTTCTGACATGTATTCAGAGTCAGAATGAGTTGGGTCAGTTTGTGCGTCTTGTCTGTTCCTGACCTGTGGCACATCTAGTTCTTGAGCAGAACCTGAGAACAGTATCTGTATAGACAGTTGACTGTTATTTTATGGCTGATAAGTTTTACGCCTGATAAATTTGGGGAGTTCAGGGACTTTCTATAGCGACATTAAAAATTACCTGGGATGTCTTGATACTAATGCTGATTCTAATTGAACAGTGGTGTTATAAACCACAGGCTCATCCTCCGGGAAGGGGATCCTACAGATATCCAGTGCCTGTGGCTCGGTGGTTTCGGATGATCGAGGGGGAACAGGGTGATGGGTTAGCTACACTGCAATACAGTTCCGTTGGCACTACGGCGTTGCCGAGCATCGCAGGGACACGTGTGGGTTGAGAGCTTGAGAAGAGGCGTGCTGAAGTGGACTTTGTTTTGAGCAGTGAATATTGATCCTGCTGTGGTCCCAGGGACTGGAAGCCCACGAGCAATTTGGGCATGGTTCGTAAGCCCTTGTGCACATTTTTTTTTTTTTTTTTTTTTTTTAACCTGGTGGTTTTGTGTAGGTTGTGGGGTTTTTTCTTTCTTTCTTGTTTTTGTGTGGGGTTTGTTATTTTTTTTTTTTTTTTTTCATTTAATCCTAGTTTTACCGGTAAGGAATCTACTTCACATGCACTGTGACTGCTCCAAGGTGCAAAATAAAAGTAGGGGCAAGTAGGAGAGATTTCCTTTAAAAGCACGCTTGGAGCTAAAACAGTAGTGTGGGTGCATCATACTTTGCCATATTTCCTGTAAATCCACAGAATGTTTTGAGGAAGACTTGGAATTTTTAGGAGGGCCAGAAGAAAGGGCCTCAAGGATCTTGTTACATTTTCAGAATGGATTTGGGACGTACAGGTGCAAATATCTTGAGATATTTTTAATGGGCCCTTTGCAAATTAGGCTAGAAATGTAAGACTGGTAGGCATTATGTGTCATTTCTACTTATTTTTGGCTCATTTTTCTGTGTCTTTTCAGTTATTTAATTGCTGTATCTAAAATAAAGAGCAATATTAATATCTATTAAGTGCCCAAAATAAGTAGTTGATTGCACATGGAAATAGCAGATTTGGGGGAAATAAACCAGCATTAATGAAGTAGATTTGTTAGTATGTGGGGTATGTGTGTACATGCATGGGTGCATACCTAAAGATAAATTTATTTTTTTCTCCTCTAATTTTCTTCTTTTCAGCCTTTCCTCCTCTATTCATGTTTCCGTTTCCATTTACAGGGCGCCACTTTTAGGAAATCTTCTCTATCCCCTCCCAAACAAGCCCTGAGGCCATGTTGGGGCATTGGGGAAAATGGAGTTCRCGTGACTCGTAGGTTAGCGGGTTTATTTTCTTTCCCACTACTGTTTTTCTTTGGCAGACATCCTTGGCAAGTTGTAAGTTCAGCATGAAGTGAGGGGGTGGCTGTGCGTGTTGAGCACTGAGCGCCACGTGGCCGGTGGCTTTGGGCTCGCTGGGTCTGCTCCCCGTCCCACCTCACTGCCGCTGTCTCGGGTCGTTCCCGCTGGTTACTTCCAAGGAAGCGATGACCAAGAGGGAGGGAGGCAGCACGGTTCCTGGGGCTGGAAGTGGCAGCAGCTTCCCCATCATGCGCAATGGGGTTCACGCACCTCTGAGCTACTTCTTCAGCCGTCTGCAAAGCCTGCTCCCGAGGCTGGGGGTGGCCACGCTGCAGAGCCCTTTCCTGGGGGATGTCTGGCTTTGCCCCTAGTTTCGAGGGTTGGCAGCATAAGCCCGGCAGCCAGAATCAAACCCGGTATCAATTCAAAATTTGTCAAAGGGAAATAATTATTGTATCCTCTCCTATCTGTACTACTTCTGTATTTTCTCTTTAATGTGATAGTTTGCTTTTGGGATGGGAAGGCAGGTGGTTTGATGTTGCTTGTTCTTCTCACAAKTCCTCACTTCCCTTGGCTGTGCGATAGCCGGGGGGTGGTTGTCTCCGGGGCGCTGGCTGAGCGACTGGGCCTGGCGTGGGGGGCAAATACGGCAACGAGTTTTCAGAAAATTTAAATAAGCACCGGAAAAATGGTTAAAGCAATATCTTGGTTGAAAAACTGGAACCTTTTGCACCATTTTCAGTTTCATGTCCTCATCAGGCAAGCTGTGTGTTTATTGAACACATTTCTGTGTTTTTTCTAGTTGTTGGGTACAAAAGCCGGTGTTGCACTGCCACCTCTTGATAGCCGGGCAGGACAGCATGTGGCAGTGCTCCTCCTTGCCTTACCAAAGCATCGGGTGGAAAACACTTTGAGCCAGCCTTGAAAAATGATACTCATTTGACTTGGGCAAGGTGAATAACACTTTGGACAGACAAGGAAAACGTTAGCTTTTTTCCTTTAGCTATCCAGCTACATAACAGGTGAATTTATGTGGCATCTCCACAGTTCTGCTTTGAGTGAGGAGCCCTCTTTATATTAATAATGCAGGTCTTCTCTGTGTAGCAAATAGCACTTTCATCTGATTTCTGCATTTGATCTCTCGTTTTGGATGATGCAGCAAGATTTTAAAAATCAGTAACAGACCCATGAAACAAATACTACTGTTTGTGTGTGTATGTAATATAAAAGGCTTCTTTATGAGTCTTTTGAAATTTAATTACCTTTTTTTCTGAAGGAGAATATTGTTCCTCTTCCTACAGAACTTCTCTGTCACAAGCAGTCTTAAATAAAGATGATTTCCGCCAGGTATGACAACAAAACACAGCTGAATAAAATTCTCRTTTGGTCCTGCACATGGTAGAATTGGTTGCTAATGCATGAAATAGCTAAAAATGACATTCCTTTCACACACTGCTCAGTAAACGAGCCCTCAAAGGATATTGTAATTTGGCAGGTATACCTTGTACGTCAGGCATCGCTGGGGGCTGTGGGTGGGTAGGGTAGGGTTAGCATCAATGTACCTTTCCTTACAAGCTGTGTTGCRCTAGCTRGAAGTTATTGTACTGRAGYGATTATTTTTTCCTTTAGAAATGAGAAGGATTTAAGTAGCTCTGCATTTTTGTTTATTTCCTTAAGAAATTAAAGCCATCTTTCCCCCTTCGGCAGTGCAGTATGCTTGAGCTGCTCTATAAGCACGAGATCCGGGTTTCTGTGGGTGCATCCAGCATCGTGTACAGCCCCCCGTTTCCCATGCAGGATAACCCCAGCTCTCCACTTGGGTCCCGCTGGCCCCAGCTGGGTCTGAGCCCTCCCTGCGCAGCTCTCGGACCGTGCCATTTCTCCTGTGCCCTCTCCAAACCGAGCGGGCAGTGCGCCCTGCCCTCCCTCCTACCCTCGGCTATTAGCTGGGTGGGTGGCCGCGCGGCTGGGGCGGGTTTGGGGGTGTCCRTGGGCTCATTGACTTGCCAGGGTTCGTGTGTGGTTTCGGGCAAACACGCTCCTTTTGATGTCCCAGTTCATCCTGTAGCCTCTCCTCTTCTTGAGGCGTTTAATTGGGTCTTTCCTCTACAACATTATGGGACTTGTAGGAAAGTCACATCTTGGAGAGCTCTTCCCACTGTCAAATTTGATTGCAATTGACTGGTAAAATTCAGAAGTTAGACGGTAAGAAAGATAGTGTGGTCATTTTCTCCTGTTTCCTTGGGAAATCTTGCTAGGAAAAGATGCCTAGAAAGAGTGTGTATGGCAGCTTTATAATGCCGATCATAACCTTGTAGTTGTTGCTTCCTGCTGCGTTCTCCGCTTTCCCACTGCGAGCAACAGGGGYGAATGGCCTGACCACGCAGCAAGAACTTTTTATTTTGAACAATACAAGAAAACGTGTTCTCTAGTCCTTTTTTTTATGTCAGATCCAGGTCAAACTTTGTCAAATAACAGTAGGAAAGTTGCTTACCTTCTCAGACTCCAGTTCTGTAGAAGAAAACGATGGTGGTGGGCGGCTGGGCGAAAACCTTGAAGGTTTGCTGATGAAAATGCTAGGCAGATACTAGGAATAGAATATGGACCTAACTTCATACTGTGTTCTGCAAGCTGATGTTTTTACTTGTTTACTAGATGTCATAGAAAGATCGGGATTTTCAAATATTCAGAAGTCATGAGAATGCTCTCGACAATGAGGCTTGAAGTTAGAAAAAATATTCTCTTCATTTTCGTGTTTTAAAGACTCTTGTTGCTTCATATTTTCCAAATTTGTCATCAGAAGTATATATAGTCTGATACATTATTTGTCTTGCTAAATATTTACCGTTAATAAAATCAAGGGAAAATTGCATATATATATATCCATCAATATTTTTAAAGCATTGATTGAAAGCCTAGAGAAATGTTACTAAAAATGGTCTGTTTAAAGTTTGTCTCTAATTTCAGCAATTCCTTTTGCAAAGCATAAGTGTATGGCTGAGATGTTTTCTAATCTTTAGTGGAAATAGCTGGGCTTTCTTTGAACAGATACAGTGCTGTAGCCCATATTGCGCCTTTTTACTAGAGCAGGAGTACCTGAAAATTGAAGTAGAAAGTAAAAGTGAGAATTTGCCTGGATACCAACGTGAAACCAAGTTGTTGGTCTTCGTTAGCCAGGCAGACAAAAATCCACATTTTGAAAAATGTGTTCCATAGCAATAATGTTGATTAGATGAAACTCACTTGATTATTTTTTAAAAACCTGTGAAATGAGGCCGTTTTAGTACTGGTATTAAGCGGCATAGTTCCCCAGTCCATACCAATTTGCATCATTTGAGAATCCAGCCCTTCAATATTTAATTTACTGACCTTTATGTTGTGGTGAGACAAATGACTTTTTAATGACTACAGTAGACTTATTTGCATTATAAAATCAAACCATTGTCTATGCTGCCAGGGAGCTACTTACTTTATAAATATAGCATTTGTTGAGAAATACATATTAGGTACTAAAAATATTTAATTGACCTACTTTTTTATTTTCAGGGTTGTGTCCTTTGTTGTGACCTCATGGTTTAACTGGGAATAAAGATGAGTATAAGCAGTGATGAGGTTAACTTCCTGGTATATAGATACTTGCAAGAGTCAGGTGAGTTTTTACAGTTCTGGTTGTTAAACAATGCATAATTTATTTGGTATTCATCTGCAACTGGCTTTAGGAAACACAGGCTCATTTAATTATTTTGCCAGTAGGCATGTGCCTCTGTCTGAACTGTTTCTTGGTGTTTCTTCTCAACAAGAGAATGAATTCCTGCCAAGTTACCTTCTGTAACTTAATCAGATTTAGTATTTGGAGTCTTCAGATGGCAGTCAACCAACTAAGGACTCGATTGCTAGAAATGCATTTTCCTGGAGATCACTTATCTGCAGGCTGACGATGACACTTTGCACCAYTTTCTTTGGGGCTACTTGAAGAAGAAAAAAGGATGACCACCAAAATACTGTTTTTTCCTGTTCTGTCTTGGAGTGATGGTGCTCCTGCGAGCTGGTCTTGCATGGCCAAAGTCCTTGCCCGAATGTGACTGTGGGAGGGCAGATGTTGCTGTACTTCAAAGGAAGAAGTGGCAACTGTGACCATGTGACTTGTATCATTTGAATCTAAATACAGATGAACAGATTTTTTACAGGAATAACTCTTGGGTTCTCAAAAGCCTCCCTCCCTGCAGGACACTTTCTTGGAGGATTTTGTCCTTTGGTGTCAGGTTAGCCAAAGCCTCCTGCTTCTTAGAAGTAAGAGCAAAAGACAGTTGAATATTGTCAGACTTGAAAAGAAACTTTTTTCCTGTCGGATTTGTCCAAACTGACTGTGTCTGTGAAATACAAGCAGGAATGCAGTAGTGTTGCCTTGGACAGTTTATTTTTAAAACTTCCCAAACCTGGTCAGATCAGCACTTTGAGTTTGTGTTGCATGTTTGGGTTTCTAGATGTAGCCATATGGCTGCAGAGGGTTTTGTGGTGATGGTTGTTCTTGAAGCTATGTAAGAGACAACATTATCTTTTACTCACAGCTATGATATTGATTGCTTAAAGCAGCTTACCTTTAGAACAGGTAGATTTGACTGGAAATCAGGGCATGCCCCAGTAAATGAACAAGTGATGATTGTCAGCTGGCAGGCGGGAATATGATCTTAGCAATATGTAAAAGAAGTCTGCATATTAAAGCAAAAATAAACTCCAACCTTAAGATAACAGTGTYGGGGATCAGCTTTAATGTATATGTTACCTTGCTGTTTCAACATCTACTGGTTCTTAGTTTTGTTTAGTGATTGCTGATGGGTGGCTTCAGGCTTCTTGAAAATGCRTTTGACTGATGCAACGTCTGCCCACTGCTAATGTCCACTGCTCATGGACTTCTCAAATTGAGACAAAGAAGCACCAGAAGCAATGGTGGATGACAGGGTTTTTCAGTCTCTGCTTGTCAGAAGAAAGCAGAAACTCCTTGTTCCACCTGAATTTACTGTTACAGAACTATTACACGTTCTTATTGCAGTTGCAGATTGCTTTTGTCACAGAAGCCAAACTTATAAAATTGCTTTATCTTCATCTGAAAGTTTGCAGGCAGCTGCTTAGTTACCTGACGGGGGGGGGTGGGGTGGGGGAAGTAGTTTAAGAAAAAATTCCATGACAGTAAAGTTAATTTGCTGAAACAACTATTTTTCTCTAGGTTAAATTTGCCTTTTCAGGGTGATCAAATAAATAGCAAGCAACTACCAGTGCTGCACCATAACATGCTTGCCACTTCTCAGTCAGTGCACAATACTGATGTAGTTCTAAGTGCCAAAACATACACAATTATGACAGCACTGTACCATGAAGTGAATTCTGTTCTACATACAGATCCATTTCACTGTCATGGGTAACAAATCAGTGAGTAAAAATAACAAGTAAGTCTTGCTGCCTTGGAGATACCTATTTTATTCAATACTATATATGATACAATGTATATATATAGTTTGAGAATATATAACTATATGTAAATGCTATTGCAAATTGTGTATTTTATATTTTTATATTTAGTCATGCACAAATGTTTTGCCAATAATACCATAATTAATAATTGCTGTGTTTACATATAAACTTTGTTATTCTCTTTTTGTACATTTAAACTAGAAATCTATGAGGGAAACAACAGAGGTGTTTTGACAAGTCTTTTTTGTAGTTCATAAGCATGCTGTAACTTAGTATAATTTGCTTAGGTTTGTAAACAGAAGATCCTACAGTGGTATGGCAAGTAGCATTGTCTATCTATAAATCAAYTCTGATGTCTTTGCCTTGTCTTTAGGGTTTTCCCATTCAGCATTTACCTTTGGTATAGAGAGCCATATCAGCCAGTCTAATATAAATGGTGCTCTGGTGCCACCAGCTGCTTTGATTTCCATCATCCAAAAAGGTCTGCAGTATGTAGAGGCAGAAGTCAGTATTAATGAGGTAAGGAGGCTTTGMCTACAGGAGCATTATGTCCTTGCTTGCAGTAAGTTTGAATGTTAGTATTTTTTCTTAACTTTCTTGTATCCTATTTATCTACTTTTACTTCAGATTCCTTACTGCTGGTGTTCACCATGACTCCAGTGGTGGAACCAGAATGGAGTGACATAACTGGGTAGGGGTTCTGCCCAGTGCAGCCACACAACACCAGGCATGGTGTTCTGGCTCATTGCTTAAAGGTCCGTTGTCTGTAGAGTTTTTACCCTAATATAATGTTGTAGTAAATCCAGACAAGTGCAATAAGATAATCATTGAGACAAGTAACCTCTTAATTTTTATTTTCGTAGACTTGCACTAGGGAGGTGGGAGAGCACTATGCAGCTCTCATTTGGGTGGTGTGTCATTATAATGAAGTAATGAGAGCCCAAAGGCAAGGTTTCCCAATAGAGAGAGGGTTTCAATTTGTGGCAGGAAGGATGAAGGTATATGCCAGTTTGCTTTTTGCCTCTGCTGGCTAATTCATCTTGAGCAGGATCTATTAAATTTGATGTTTAAATGGTTATTCCAGCAGTACAGAAAGCTATGTATCTTCCTGCCTGATGCTGCAGATATTTGCCCTCAATTTCCATTCTCATTTATGCCTGGAAGGTTAGCAGCCCTTGTATGTCTCAGTTATATTACGGAAGGAAACTATTTTTTTCACTAATTCTGCTCTCTTTCCAGTCTCCCTTATGTCTGCTGTTTATGTGTAGTTTTCATAGTGCCGGTGAAGCAAATCCTTTCCCTTAGGAAGCCTCAGAAAAATAAAGCAAATGATTGGAATAGAAGAAGGAGACCCTATATTTATCGCAAGGAATCCTTCTAGCTCCTAAAAATAGATCCTTACAAAGCCCTAGTGTATGTATAAGGGTATTTTTAACTGGGTCTTGTCCATTTCAGGATAAAATTCTTCCTTGTTGTTTGAAAGCATGCCAGCACTGTTTAAAAAAAGGAAGAAAACTAGTCAACTCTCCAGATAATGTGTTTATGGAAAGTATTAGTCTAATAAGATAGAATAACTTCACAAGCCAGTGACCTGACTTGCAATGTTTGCAGCTCTTCAAACAAACCATTAGATTTTGTTGCAGCCACTCATGTTTGAAATCGTATTCATAGATAGCTTACAGAATTTTTTGCTTTAGCAGACAATTTAGCAAACTCGAAGCATATAACTTTTAATTCCAGAAGCTCTACCAGAGGCCTGCAGTGGCTTTTTTTGCATATTTATGGTGGCCACTTAACTTTAAACTAAAATTCCCATCCTAACCACAATGATGATGAGCTATCACTTCCAGCACCATTTGTAAACTGTTTTATTATATTAAAATCAAAACTTTTGCTTTAGTTTTCCTTGGAATTTTTGCCCATAATGTTAATTTGTACTTGGTGTTGTCTTTTTTTGTTTTCTTCCTCTGCTGTAATTTAGGATGGTACCTTGTTTGATGGTAGGCCGATAGAGTCTCTCTCACTGATAGATGCAGTAATGCCTGATGTGGTACAGACAAGACAACAGGCCTACAGAGATAAACTTGCACAACAGCAGGCAGCAGCTGCTGCAGCTGCAGCCGCAACTAACCAACAGGGATCCGCAAAAAATGGAGAAAATACTGCAAATGGAGAAGAGAATGGAGCACATACTATAGCAAGTAAGTTGAGACAGAAATGACCTTAAGCTATGTTAACGTATTTTCCTTGTCATTTATCGTAGTACGAGCTCGTACTATGATATGTTGAGTACGACAATGAGGTCAATGTGTAGAGGTAGTAGTAACCCTTCAGCTTGCAGAGAATACCTTCGTCATAGGTGATACTTTAACAGATGGTGTCTCACCTTTGACTGCCCTCCGTTTGATATTTGGAATTGCAGGAGGAAATGCAAACTTCTGAATTCATTAATTCACAATATTCCGTTGACCAGTCTCACTTCCAGTACTGCTCTTTACACATCACCTGAAGGTTTTTCACAGGACCCTCTGAGAGCTCTTGCATAAAGAGAAAAAAAAAATCAGAGACAACTCTTTCAGTATTGCATCTCCTCAGCTTTGGCCCCTGTACAAGGAATAAGGAGAGGAGTCTGCTTATCCGCAGCTGGTTAAAACTGAGCATTGCTTGTGAAGCTCCACAAACTACTTCTGACAGGTTCTGCTAACCCCATGAATCAGAGAGCTGTAATCGGCTCTCTGTGGGACAGAATTCCTTGTCATGCTGAGGTCATCGTGGTTGYTGAGACAAATCCTGTGTCATTTGTCTCCTCTATCAGTATCAGTTTTCCTGATTTGCTATTCAGAATTATTTGGTGTAACTGCTTGCAGGTTTGGTTGATTCACTGATTCCATTTTAGTTGTGGTTGGTGAAACAAGTGAGTTTTATTTGTCATCACTGGCCAAAGGAACATACCTTACAATCAGGCTTAGTATAGAAAAGTTCAGGTCAGGCATTAAACTGTGATTTTGAAAATATTGTTCGGAAAGTCTGAATTACACATTTGAGAGGGGGAATTGCAGCTCTTGCTGTAAAAGCACCTGAAGAAAAGACATTTTTGAGAGAACATTCATATCAAGCTGTGTACAAGTTTTGCATTTTACAGCTGGATTTTACTAGTATTTTCATTATGATATATGATAAATAAACGGGAAATATAATCTCTGGCTTAAGCAAACAAGCTCTCTACTTCGATGCTTTAATTTAAAAATCTCAAAAGAATATTTACTTGTTAACTGTGAACTGGATAAAGTAAGCATAAACTTCAGACCTCAGCCACTGTTAAATGTGATATACCAGCAACCCCTACTGGCTGGTACACCAAATTATACTGGCATTGATTCTCTTTAATTGAAGCAATGTTTTATATGGTGTTCTTTCTTAAAAATATGCATGTTCTAATAGTCTTCTCTGTTTTCTCACACATACAGTGACAGAAACCCTTAATGTTAAATTAAGCAATAGATGTGAAAGTTTGTTTAACCACAGTGAATAAATACAGAGCAGGTGAACTGTTCAGCATTTTTTATATTCTGCAGTTACACTCAGTGTGCATTTATTTTTAATAATAGAAAATGATTGATGGTAGCTGCCAAGAAAACTGTTTTGGCAGTTGAATTACCCCCAGTATGTTTTACAGAACAATATGGATTCAACATYACTTCCACGCAGAAAGCTATGTATTGCCACAATTCCATGGTAATTCCTGGTGCAGTTTAAAAAGCTCTGTTATCAGTTTACCGTATCACCAAATGTTATTGTATTAATTAAAGCCATTTTGTAAGTTAAGTGTCTGAGATGTAGATTTAAAACCTGTTTGACTGCAATTGGTGAAAAGAGAGATTTTTTGAAAATGAATGTGTTATAAGCGTATTTTTAAAGCACAAGATAGACTAGTAACATATTGTACTATGCAGTATCGTGCCTGAAAAACTGTGAGTACTTTTAACATCAGCGTTTATTTTTTAACATAGCAAAAAATTAACTTTTGGCCTCAATTTTGAAGTTTCAAAATTAAATCCATTTGGATGCTGAGGTTTAGAAGGGCTAAGAGCTTTCTCACATTTTTGAAACTCCCCATCTGTTTATAGTACTTCATAAATTGGAACTGGAAAAGTAAAGGAACGTTACAGCTTTGTCAAATTTTGATCAGCGTAAATTGTGAATTAATTGTTATGCTCATCCCAGCAGAATATGAACCATACAGTAGTTACAGTGTATTGTCCCAAAATATTAAAATCTACCTCTCTCTACTGTTGTTTCCCATAATGCAGATAATCACACAGATATGATGGAAGTCGATGGAGATGTTGAAATCCCTCCCAACAAGGCAGTGGTGCTGCGTGGCCATGAATCTGAAGTATTCATCTGTGCCTGGAATCCCATTAGTGACCTTTTGGCCTCAGGGTATGTGCACTGACCATGTATGTACGTAATATCATTGGCATACTGCTGTGTGTTGATGGTAACAAGTTAAAGTTATACCTGCCCCAACGCCCTCTACATCAAGTGCCACAACGTTTGAATTAATTGGGTTTTCCCAATATACCTCCTTTTGGAGGTATATTCTCATTAACTGTTTCGTAGATCTGGAGATTCGACAGCACGGATATGGAACCTCAGTGAAAACAGCACGAGCGGCTCTACGCAGCTGGTACTTCGACACTGTATACGGGAAGGAGGGCAGGATGTACCCAGCAACAAAGATGTGACATCACTGGATTGGAACGTAAGTAGAAATGGCAGTGCTCAGAATACTTCGAGAAAATTGTACCTGTAATTTTGCATAGTCAAATTCTAAGTGACAGCAACTGTGAGTCCTCTGCTACGGCTCCTGAAATATTTCTGGGTTTGAGTTGCATTGTAATTTCTTGTATTGTACTTCGGGGACTTCTTTTTAATAAGTTGCAGTCAATGGAATAAATATCATAAATCTTATGCAGATGTATCCTACCTGAAATTTGCTTTCTGCTCTTTAGCTTTGAGCTATACAGTAAAAATAAATAAATAAAATAACCTTTTTGCTGGCAGAGTGAAGGTACACTTCTAGCAACTGGGTCTTACGATGGCTTTGCAAGGATATGGACTAAAGATGGTAAGTGGAATACTTCTAGTTTCCAGTACATTTTCCTGTATTGTGGCTCACAGCATGGTTATTTATTTGTTTAATGTATTTGTATCAATATAAATTTTCAGGTAATCTTGCCAGCACCTTAGGGCAACATAAAGGTCCTATATTTGCGTTAAAATGGAACAAGAAAGGAAACTTCATTTTAAGTGCAGGAGTGGACAAGGTGAGATAATCTTTGGTAAAATTGAAATTCTTTCCTTCACTGTTATAATCTAATTGTACGCATGTTAGCAAAGCTATAGAAAGTAAGTAAATTAAACTAAAGGCACGGGACGTAAATATGTACTTACAAAGAACTTGTTATGCTAGCTATGTTTCCTTGTGTTTTATAGTAGTTTATTGAGATATTTTAATTTATTAGATTTCAGTGTCCCTGGATCTTTTCCCAATTAGGTTAGCGTAAGTTGGAAAGTAAGTACATTGAACACAGGAATATTAAACCTTTGTAAAACGGAATCATCTAAAATTTAGTGAAGCACTTTATGCAAAGCCTCAGAAAAAAATCGTACTGGAGGAATGGTTCAGGCTGATTTGGAATCAGTCAAGCCTGAGTATGATTAAAAAGGTTAGAGCTGGAGCACAAGAAAAGTCAATATATCTGACTGGGGAGGTGCCAGCAGCGTAATGCCGTGAAGCTCATTGTTTAACTGTGTTTTATTTCACATTTCTAAACAAACTTAAAGACTCTCAAGGTCTTTAAATTCAAAGCTGCTGTTAGTGTGTGAGATTTTATGAATGGTAGGAAGGGCACATAATGATAAAGAATAGACTTAAGACAAATTCAAAGAATAGAATAGACTATTCAATGGGTGAGACGACTTTAGTTTTCCCTCTGTAACTTGATTCTAGGTGCGGAAGTAAACACGGGCTTTCCCTTAGTGAGACTGGCAAACTGCAAGCTCAGTAAGACCACAGGCCCACAATACTTAAAACTGGCAGTGTCACTGTAAAGTAGTAGATTTTCTCCTTTATTTATTATTTTTTTCCTGCATGCATTTAACCTGGTTTGCTTTAGTGCCCAGCTTTATAAATGCTTGTGCTGGCACAAAGGAAGGAAAAGTAAATGTCTCAAAGCATGGAAAGGATGGGTTTCTTCTTTTGGCAGCTGTGATGGCTTATGCCGGTTTTTAAATCTTTGTGGAGGTACAGCTTTAATTTGCAGGAAAATACTCTGGAGGAGATAGAAGCCTCGTTTCAGTCAATAAAACTCCTTGGACAAAGCAACTAAGATTATGCTTTGAAAAATATTCTTCATTAGCAGAAAGATTGACCCAACCTTATGCTTCTTTTCCATAAATAATTTGTGTGGTCAGTTCATGCTTCCACTGAATTCAGTGTCAAAATTTTCATTGATTGTTGAGGTAGGTCAGGAATATTGGCATATAATGTAGTGATTATAAAATACTAATTTTGTCATGTAAGATTTCTTTCATCAGAATGATATCAGAAGTATTGGCAGAGAACTACTCAGAACAAAATTACACCCTTAAATCAAATCTTTCAGATTCTTAGGTATGAGACTAATTGTTTATATAAAGATCTCTTTAGGGACAAATGAGCATTTGAAACTACAATTTGAATATACAAGTATTTGAAATTAAAATAGGTGTGTGGAGTGCATCACAAGAATATAAATAGGACTAAGGAGATAAATCTGTTTCATTTTTGTTTATAAAAAAAAAAAAAGCCCACAACCCCCTTCTTCCCTCCAGACCCCAAAATGTTGTGATTAAACACCTTTCTAATATTGCAACATATTAAGGTTTCCTACTGTTGTCTGTACACCTACTACCATTTCCTTTAGTACTGGGTAAAACACTAGAGAGATTTAATCGGGAGCAGGTTTGGGCAATGGGGAGTAGGCTAGGTGGTCCGATACATGTGAATGGTGGTAGTTGTGGGGAAATTAGCAATTTGTGCAAGTTTGTTTATGGTTTATTTATCTGTTTAATACAGACCACAATTATTTGGGATGCCCACACTGGTGAAGCCAAGCAGCAGTTTCCTTTTCATTCTGGTAAGTATTGATTTTGATCATTCAGGATTGTCATCTGAAAAGATGAAAAAAAGTGTTATTTATTAAAATATATTTAAAAATCTGAAGTTTATGGCGCTTATTTACACCATTTTAAAGTCTTATAGGCAGTCTTTGGATACTGACTCCCATAATCATAGTCTTACGAATTTTGAGAATGTAAACAAAGATAGAACTGTTCTGATTTTATAACTTTATAACTCACAATTTTATTGCAGTTCTATGAAAGTCGTAAGAGAGAATCCAAATATTACCGACTTTCTGTAGTACAGTGGCAGACAAATYAAGTGGGTGGGCCACAAAGGATTTGTGTTTATCAGCTAAGGACTGCATTTGTCATCTTCCTGCTACAGTAATCCCAGCTCCGCACCCCATTGTTCTGCGCTGCCTGCTGCGCTGTCCCCAATTTGTTTGGCCACAAACCAGCTGAAAGGCTGTTCCCTGCCCGGCTGGGATGAGAGTGCAGCCTCTCAGGGGTCAGACAAATTGCTTTGTGGGCTGCATGCTGTGCAAGCCTGCCAGAATCAGATGGAAGATAGAATAGAGAGGATGACGAACATGTCACTGAAAGGCCTTTAAGAAATGTGTCTTGTTTCCACTTTTTATTCCCCTCGCACTACATTTTCAGTGGCACGACAACAGTCAAAAACATCAATTCTTGATTTACTCGAAGCAATTTTGTGTGCTATCTGCCATAAATATCTTGGCTTGATCAAATGGAATATGTCACCCATGATCAAGCCTCAAGTTACCACACCTTATAATGCTAGAATTAAAGAAAGAAAATAAATCATTACCTTTCACTGGCTGCCATCTATCAGCACGAGCATGGACTGTTAGTGGAGATGAGCTCGTGCACAACGATGTGTTAAGTTGTGGGAACCTGTTCCTCATGCTGGCTCTTGAGATTTATTTATAGATGACTTAACTACAGCTTGTTGTCCTGCTGCACTGTCTTCTGTATAACTGTTTCATTTCAGATATGGTCCATGTTTTAATGACTTCTATTAAATTTTGTTTCATTTCTTTGTGTAAGACTGGTTTTGGCTGCATTTATCACTGTTCATAGTGTTTGATTATCTTTAGAACTGCTGTAAAATTAATGTTGCTTCCTGTGGCATTTGTTCTAAGGTGGTGCATGCTAAATCTGCAAACCAAACTTCTGCAGAATACATACCATAGATTTAAATACCTTTCTTTTTCTTTTAGCACCAGCATTAGATGTTGATTGGCAGAGTAACAACACATTTGCCTCTTGCAGTACAGACATGTGTATTCATGTCTGTAAACTAGGACAAGATAGGCCCATCAAAACCTTCCAGGGTCACACAGTAAGTACTGGAAAATTTGGGATTGCTATATGATATTTTTATTAATGAGAGATTGGGGGCCCAGTATACTTGTCAGTATACAGCACTTGTGTAATGGTTGGTCTTTGGCAACAGGCAATAGCTATACATACTCAGGTAGTTGTAGTTAAGGTCATATGGTAACTGTAGTCTCTATCATTATTAGAACAATTCTCACTCTCATGTGCAGCTTTTTTTACCGGTGCCAGGATGGCATAGCAAAAAAGTGAGCTTAAGAAGAAGAAACATGGTAACTTTAAGTCTTTGCTATGCACAGCGTATGTTGTGTAAGAGCATGCATGGGAAAATGTGATGAATAGGTAGCAAAAGTTGTTATTGAAGGCAAAGCTAGGAATGAAAATTAAATGTTAAGATACTGACAGTTATACAAATACTTGTAACTTCTGTCCAACTTTATCTTTCGTAAGCTGTCATTTGTAAGGGAAGACTCCAACTTATTCTCACTGTTCAATTTTAGAATGAAGTAAACGCAATCAAATGGGATCCAACTGGTAATCTTCTGGCATCCTGCTCTGATGATATGACTCTAAAGGTAACGGGAGTTCTGGTACTGGCTCTTGTCTTTGTAGGACTCGAATGCACGCCATTAGCTCGAGCAATCCAGCAGTATCACTGTACTTGCCGTGTCATCTAATATTTGTTCTTTTTTAATGTAACAAGATTAGGCAATCCTAGCAAATCCTTGTTAATCAGAGCCAAGCTTTGGTCCAGAGAACTTGTTACAGGCTGCCACCCTGAGACTTGGAGCATGATTTATTAGGTGCTTTTAGCTGTTTACAGAATCAGGTCATTAATCATTAAGCTGTCACACTTGATGGTTGCTTTTGGTTAAAAGGAAGAGTTGGAATGCATGTCGTGTAACGCATACAAGAATGGGTGACTAGCTSCTTTCCTGGTTTTCTTCTGTTTTCCCATTCTTTCCAGTTAAAACAAAACCTTTGGCATCCTGTTTCTTAAGAAACTGTGTGTACTCCTTGGTTTTTCCAATTCATCAGGAGTTATTCTACAGTTTTCAATTGCACCTATACTTTTCGTCCAAATAATTCATAGCAACATGCTTTCTTGTAGAACTGGGGCAAATTTGTCAATGCAGGGGATACTGTAACTTACACATATGACTTCAAGGTGCACGAGAGATCCATACAAAAGTACCACCGGGTTGGATGCACTAGATGAAAGGAGGTGGTTCATGCCTGACAGGCCTGTGCTGTTTCCATGTTACGGATGCTTTTGCATTACTCCCATACTGCTTTATATTTAGTAGGTGTTTAGCACTATGTTTAGTAGAATTTCAGGATATGTTTTTTTTTACGTTGACAGCGCTGTCCTTGGGACAGTTACTTCCATCTAGCTCACTGTTGTTTAATCAGGGACAGGGAATGGCTGAATGAGTAGCCAGATATCCCCTCCTGTGCTGGCACACAATCAGGCACTTGCACTGGAAATCACCTTATCTAAATATAAACATTTAAGCATTAAGCCTCCAGTCTAAAGCTAGATGTCTAGACATCTTTAGTCAACAGAGTGTCTAGCACCACTGAAGAGCAATTCATCCTTTCCTAAGTTAAGTGGCTAAATCAAGAGTGATGAGGAAACCCCTGAGAGCATCAGTCGTTCTCCATTGGCAATGGATGGAGTCAAAATAGCCAGYTTAAGCTAGATGTTTAATACTTAGACAGCTGAAACTCAGGTGAGATGAATTCCAAGCTAGAGCTCAAGCTGTTGCTGCTGCATGTCAGTGAGTAGGGAGGTGACAACTGGGAACATGTCACCATTTGTGGGCTCAGGCAATTCAGGCCATTAACTTCTTGGTTGCTGTTTTGAATTCAGCCCAGCCTGGAAAGGATTTTATCATTTTSTTCAGGATTAACTGGAAGACCAATTGCTTGTAGATAAGTCTACACATCACTAATCKCTTGTGGATCACTTACTTTTCAATGGCAGTAGGAATGAATGTCAGGTTTTGAAGCATATCGAGGATGCCTAGTGATTGATTGATTTTTCTCTCCTGTGATGCCAACTTGATATTCTGTAGGGCAGCTAATATGGACTCTTTTCATCTATACTAGTTCTGGGAAGAGAAGCTAGATTTTGATCCCATCAATTTAAACTGGAAATACAACTTCAATTCTGTGTGCACATTGAAAATCAGTTCAATGAGGCACCAGTTCTGAAAAGCATCATTCATGTAAACATACACCCCAATTGCATCTTAAATACAGTTGAGCTTCAACATGCTCCTGTTAGCTTTTTCTAACAAGAGGTGAGCTGAAAGCACTACTAAACCAGATATCATTAAAAAAAGCATTCGAGATGATTAACTACTATATCAAGTTTCACATTTGRGAACAGGTATAAAAGCCTTCCAAAACCCCTTCTGTATGCAATGCAAACTCTTAATAGAATGAAGTTATTTTGTTTTTTGAAGGTTATCATGCAGGAGATGGAGTCCTAAGGAACTCCTCCTTTGTATGAAGTACTGAACAAACATGTGGCAATGCAAATCCTAATAAGCCAGGAAAATGCCATAATGTTTTTGCAGTCTGCATTTATGGCTTTATATGAAAACAAAAAATTTCTCTACTACCCCGTTATTTCACTCAATCTGTGTAGCAAGGAGTTCATTTAAAAATAGGACTGTGATGTTTTGTCAACTCAGACATGGACATATACATATTGCTCTTCTCATTTTAGCATCTGTTATCATCCGTGCACTTTTCAAGGGGCTTGTAGTTAGCACATGCAGATTGGTTTCTATAGACAGTACCTTTATTACTCATTAACCCCATCAGGTACTTAGAACTCAAACARTGGAAGGTTGGGATAATACTTGTCATAATCACTCTAGAAACTCAGCAGTCRTAGCAAATGTTTTGAGTGGCCTACAAGGTAGCAGCAAATGATAAAGAAGAAAGATGTAAAATGTATTTTAGTRCAATATTGTGCTAAATGTCTTTGTGTTTTCTTCTGTTTTTATAGATCTGGAGTATGAAACAAGACAGTTGTGTCCATGATTTACAAGCACACAACAAAGAAATTTATACTATCAAATGGAGTCCTACAGGACCAGGAACAAATAATCCAAATGCCAATCTTATGTTAGCAAGGTACTATTTAATCCTGTTTTTAAATGTCTGTTAAGCATTATTTTTACTTCACACTTTATATATGTAGGTTCACAGAATGTTTTGAAGCACGTAGGATTCATTATRATATTGAGTTTATATTAGAAACAAAAATATGTCCAATTAAGATGTAATTAATCTGTGKTTTTTTTCCCTTGACAGTGCATCCTTTGATTCTACTGTTAGGTTATGGGATGTAGACAGAGGAATTTGTATTCATACTCTGACAAAACATCAAGAACCTGTGTACAGTGTAGCTTTCAGTCCTGATGGCAGGTACCTGGCCAGCGGCTCCTTTGATAAATGTGTACACATCTGGAATACACAGGTATAGCTCTTTTGTCTGTTCAGAAGTTTGTGKTTTGGCCTTTTCCAGCAGCACCCTTCCAACCTTTTTTGCTCCATCGTGTTTYGGCCACAAAGAGCTTTGCCCTTGCTAACACGCTGATTTGCTTTCTCTTTGTTCTAAGGTTATTTCTGTTAGTGCACGTACATTTAATTTCTCTCTCTGAGTGCTTGCCTATAGTGAAGTAATAATTGCCTTTACATTGTCTTTACTTAGCAAAAAAAAACCCCAAAAACAAACAAACAAACCCCAAAACCACCACCAAAAAAACCCAACAACAAAGCGTATTCAACAAAGTGTCTCCAATAACATGTTGCATSCAAAAATTTTCTTTGTTAGCTCTGAACTTTAAGCTCCTGATGAATCAGGTTTCCTGTGAAAAATGATGACTGGATGTAGACATACAAATCTGATAGCTATTTCATTGAATTTCACTGAAAGACAAGAGAATGTAAAGTGAGAGAAGACGATGACGACAAAATGTTTCTACAGAACTTTCTGAGAAAGGACACTACTACTTGTTTTGTATTTCTGGCAAAAAAAAGGCTGATTGCGAATGAAAGTCTAAAGACCTTGTTGTTAGGCAAGATGTGACTCTGGCTACTGGGAATTGGATATTAATTTTGAAAGGCTCATTTTAGTAATTGGAAGTAGTCATGACCATCCCCAGTTTTGCCTGTCAAACACAAGAGATCAAGATGCGACCATTGTATTTGTCATGTCCTTTAACACAGGGCTGAGATTGTCCACGAGTCTCATCTGGACCGTTTCCTCTGAGAATTTCAGCTTTTTTTGAAAGCAGCGGGGAAGTTTTACACGTTGTACAAATTTTACTTGTTTGCTTGGATTTTCTTATATTAATTACATGTTTTGTCCCTTTTTAGACAGGTGCCCTAGTTCACAGTTATCGGGGAACAGGAGGGATTTTTGAGGTTTGCTGGAATGCAGCAGGAGACAAAGTTGGAGCAAGTGCTTCAGATGGTTCAGTAAGTGCAGCTTGACTTGTTTGACATTCTAACAACAAGCATCTGGAAATCTTTTGACTAACAATGGAGGCAATTTCCTTCTGTAGCTGAAGTTTAATACAGCCAGCTCACATGTAGATTTCTGCATATAAGGATGCTGTAATTTTGAAGGGAGAATATGTCTTTATTCCAGCTTAATGCATTAGTGTTCTAAACCCTCCAAAAATCTCAGAAGGTGAAGACGCCTCTAATTTAAATTTTCTGTCCCTACTGGGGCTTACCACGGAAATGTGTTCATTGTGGCTGGTCTTTTCATTATAGTCTGGAAGCAAGTTCATTTTTGCCTCTTTGCCCTTTTCGAGTGAAAATGTTCCGTGTAGGTGATACTATTGTAATGCATGACAGGAATGAAATATCTTCTGCATTGCATTCAACAGAAGGAGCGGCAAAAGAAAGTACAGATTTCTGAATGCTCATAATTAAAAAGTTCCTAAAAATGACAGGAGCTCTATGTAAATACCAGTCTGCTTCCATTGCTCAGAAGAAGCAGAGAATAAAATCGTACGTTTAACTAATCATGAATGCACCCTCTGTCATCTCATAGTGGTGTATGGTAGCATCACCTCCTTGGTCTTCTGACATTGTCCTGCAAAGTACTGCAGTAAAATATTAACATGCAGTTCTTCATAACAAGTACAATAGTTGTTTTCTGCTTGCCTCTCTTTTGCCATGGTTTTAAAAGAAAGGAGAAGAGAGCCTAAGGAAAAGCAAAATTAGAATAAAGTAAGAGTGATAAAGGAATTGTATTTTGAAGTGCTGTAGCTTAAAGTAACAAACATCAGCAAAAAGCAATCCTGTAGCTTGGTAGCTTTGTAGTCCAGCGTCTCGGGCGGTATCTTAACAGACGTGCCAAAGCGTTCTCCTGTCCTGCATGCTCCATGCTGGTRAGTGAGACCGCTTTGGTAGAGTTCAGAACAGAAAATAGCAAGTTCTGAATTTCAAGTAGACTAAATTCTAGAGAATTAATTTTGATTGGTCTTTCATTTTAGTCTTATAAGTATAGACAATATCATAAAAGGAACAAAAGCTCAAAGCATATTCTGAGTAGAAATTAATTATCATTCCACCCTAGATGACCCTTTTATATACATGCTGTGTAACCTTTCCAGTCTTCCAGTTAATTTGACCCAAGAGGCTGATTGTACTTGCAACGGATTGGTTTTCATTTAGTTTTTGCTCTTTTAAAAATGTTGGTTTTATTTTGTTTTGTATTGTTTGCGAGCGAAAGCCCTCCCCATCCCCTCAGTTTTAAATATATTTAAATATTTAATATATAAATAAACTTATAGCTCATAATAACCAAGCAAATAGAGGCACATTTGAACTGTTTGATGGCTAAAAGCATAGCTTTTATATGCTTATATTTTACTAGTAGATTTCTGTATCTGACAGAACTAGAACTAGAACATCAACTAGTTCTAGTTTTGATAGTAGTTCTAGTTTTGATAGTAATTCTAGTTTTGATAGTAATTCATCAGGCAGCCGTACCCTTAGCAGGTCTGGCTGGGTGCTCGTAACCGAAGCGCTCACCTGGTGATTCCCCCCCCCCCCCAAATCTATTGTTAAGAGATACAAGGTGAAGCTTGCACAAGCTGTTTCATAGGTGTTGCTCAGGTATTTCACACACAATTGTATAAATGTGGAATGTTGCGCAATGTGCAATTTCTGTATATGTATTTCTTTTTCTTACAGGTTTGTGTATTAGACCTACGGAAATAGCGCTACTAGTTGGAAGCCATGGACCGACTATGAATGTGTACATAGCCAAAATGACTGTCCCTGACCCATGTACTGCTATAGTCCCAATTGAACCATGGCCAGTCCACTACAGCCAAACATAAAAGAAATATATACATATACTGTATATAAAAAAAGAGGAAAAAAAAAAAATTACACCCTGAAGAGGATGACAGAGTTTTGTCACAGCTTGTGAATCCTGTTCACCAAGTGCTGGAATCTGCTGTGCCCCAAAATAACATTTAAAGGTTTTGGATATGAAAAACAGAAGAGAGAGCGCGAGAGAGAGAGAAATATACCGTATACAAGAGCAGACCCATATACATACCAAATTCAGAAGATACTAATGGCAGCCTTCATTACCCCTTCCCCCCTTTAAATCCATTATGACAATGGATTGTGGGGTATTTTTGTTTTCCTTCTCAGTAGTTGAGCAGTTTGTGTGTACAGAGAAAATGGACTTACAGAAATCTGCAGCAGTAGTTTTTTCTTTGCTTTTAAACATTGGGTTTTCTGTTTTGTTTTGGTTAAGTTTACGGATGCATGAAGTAAGGGAGTGAATTAGTTTCTTGTTTATATTTTTTTCACCTTGGAAAAAAATGTTTCTTTGAAACGTATTTTAATGCATTCTTTGAAGAGGTAGATTGAACCTGATAATGTTTGGTACATTTTGTGGCTCCCAGAGCACAATTTTGTGAACAGAGGGAGGGTGGAAAAGGGATTATGGAGAGAGAAGAAAAAAAAAAAATCTTTCTTTGAGGCGTGATATTTCACGTCCTGCTCACCTACAAAGTATGACAGTAATGGGTATAATGCTATGTTTTATTTTCTGGTGACATGGCTGAAATGCAGTAGTTTCTTATTTGGGACATAATTCTGCCAAACTTAAGAATAGAAGGGCACAAAAATACAGAAAAGAAAAATACAGGGATGCAAAAAAAAAAAAAAAAAAAAAAAAGACAAGAGGAAAAAACGCATCTTCTGTTGCTTTAAGACCATAGCTGAAATATGGTTAAATTGTGCACTATTGTGAAAAGGAGCAAAGTATAGCTGGGGGATCGTTTTTAAGAGGTTAAGATCTTTCTGGACAAGGGCTCATGCCACAGCTTCTCTGAGAGTTGCCCATCATTATTTGTAGGAGCTTAGATGTATAACTGTAACCAAACTCCAGTATTAAAAGTATCTCATGTAATTTTTCTTTATTAAAATAAAATCTTTGGCATATATTTGATAACACTGCCATTAAGAGGCAAAATGTTTACTACCTTAGATTTAAAAAAAAAAAAATCTTAAACAGAGGACTTGCTTCAAGTTTATTTTAATAGCAGTGATTCAGCTTATTTAAAAGATGAATACTTGCACTAATTCCCCTGCTGCTCCAGTCCTGCAGTTTATTGTATCTTGTGACTACATTTTTTTCCAAATATAGGGTAGATGTAAGCTGCTATTTTTTTAATAATCACTACTATATAGTGTCTTTTACTCTGTTTACAATATCAAGTATTTTTCTTACAATGACAGATGTATATGGCAAACCTTTTTCTGCTCATGTGATTAAAAGTATACTGATAGTGATTTTATTTGTAAATGATAGCATGAGGTTGTGTTTACGYGTATGTGTAGTCGAAAAGGTTGCATCATGTCTTGCATAAGATTCCAAGAGTGTAAATTTATAAAAAAAGAGAGGTTGTCAAATTTATGTCACAGGCATTTTACTTAAGGAATGGTTTATATTACAGAGCTTTGCAAAGTTATCAGTTTTATAACACTATTTCAATCACAAATAATTTTGTGGCTTCTGATTGCTAGTCTCTAACCTTTTTTTTTTTTTCCCCGTTTTGTTTTTTTTTTTCCCCTCCAAGTTAGATATAAATTGATTTAATTGAGATAATGCAGCTTTGACATTTTAACAGTTGTTCTTTAGGCATTGATTTCTGCTATTTCCATGGAATAAACACGACTTGAAGCAAGTCTGAGTTTGGCTAAGGTAGGGTAGCAATTTGCCAGTGGTAAAGAGAAGTCAACAATACATTCTTTATATATACCCCAGAATTACAATACTATCATACACAGCGTTTAAAACCAACAAAAAGTCATATCCATAAGGACAGTCATCCGCGGTGGTTCGGTGCCAGCTATTTTTAGGGTTTTGGAACATATTACAAATGTTTAGAGCAATTACCCTGTGAGTTACAATATGTAGGAAACCTAATATATTGAGTGTCTGGCACTTGAAATATTGCTTTTATTGCTGGAGGTCCATGACTGTGGCTGACCTCTGTCATTTAATGAAAAAAAAAAAATAAAAATAAAAAAAAAATTCTGTGCAATAATTTTAAACTGTGCTCCCAGGAATAGACACAAATGTTTTGAGTATGTTTAAGCTGCATTTTTCGTTTAGCAATGCATTTGTCAATTGCACTGAATTTAAATCTGAAAGTCAGAAGTGATTCTTGATAGTACTTTTGTATTTTAATATGGACAGTTTATTCATTTTCATAAAAGTTATTGGATGATTCTTTCAGCCAATCTAAACAACTGTGGTGGAATTCTGTGACATAGCTGCAAAATCACACAGCCGTGTTTTAGGGTATTGCCATTTCCCTCTTTCTCAGTCATCAGCTGTTTTGGTTGTAATTCTAGTTGCTTCAGCATAGTACCACATACTCAGAAATAGATAAGACAGAGCTTCGGTGTCRCAGGTCCAGGGTTTTCAGGTGCTTGAAGCACAGTCCGGCAGGAACGTCAGATCTGTTGACTTGAGCGCTCTGGACGCGCAGGCTGAGACCCCCAGCCTGGTGTTAATCTGCAGTGCCCCACCGTCGTGGGATGGTGCCAGCTCCCACTAGCAAAGGATCTGGCCAGTAGGTATTTTATTGTTGTCCTTTACTAGCATGCCACAGTGCTGCTCCTGCTCACACCTCTTCTCGCCTCTTGTTTTGTACACGGTTAAATGCATGCATGCAAGGTGTGCTAGGTTCTGTGATTATGTGAAGCAAAAAGAAAAAAAAAGACAACCATGAYGTTAATTATTATCTTTTATAGCACAAAGACCTCGTATTCAATAGTGAGGTAGACTATCCAAATTGTTCCTTTAAATTGAGTATGCCAAATGTCAGTAAGACCCTAGCTTTGTATAAACGTATGCACATGCTTAGTCTTACCTGCTGAGTAATTCTGTTGCGCCTGTTTTCCAAGTGTAAAGGCAAACGTGGGCATAAGCCTTTGCATACATTGCAGTTCCTGTTTTTTCCAGTTCAGCACGTTAATGGGCAAATATCCAAATAGAGGATAAAAGGAAGGGGAAAATCTGGGCTCAGAATGAAYGATGGACTAAGAAATGAACTGCTCTTGAGTTCGCTGTCTTTCTATGCATCCATCTCAGAATCCCRTTTGTCATTTCTGCATAATTAGGTCCAGGTTTCTGTAGAGTTCCTTTTTTTCTATTTTTACTTTACCTTTTTTTGCATTTTTAAATTGATGTAAAGATTCCCAACCAGTGGACTTTTTAGTGTAGTTAAGAGACTATCTAGGTCCTCATAAAAGCTTTTTTAGACTCTTTGTAATGTTGATAAACTCAGTTTATTCTGGGACTACAATTGTGCAGGGTTATTTAGCGTGTCTACTAGATGATTGGAAATCTTATATGAAACACTAAAAGTGCCTCTTTTTCTGGGTTGGGTGGAGGGAGGTAATAGTTACCAGAGTCAGAATGACATGGCATTTTGAAGCATGTTTCTTGATTTCATGACACTTTAATGCATCTTGAGAGAAAGGCCAAAGATTTCTACCAATTTTAATTAATTTTCATTTAAAAAAGCACTCCTTTTTCCTTACACTGCTTACCTCATGCTAGGGTATTTAATGGGACGTTGTACCTTTGAAATGTTCTTTGTGTTTAGGAAGAATAGTAGGTGGCATAGGGCGGTTGTGCCAGTTTGCCTACGGAGCAATCTTAGCAGCCGATGCATTTAGTTCTGCTGAATGAAGGAATTTCCTTAACATCGCAAACTGGGTTTTTCAGCTTGTAAATAAAAGGTTGTATGTTTTTTTGTCTGTTTAGCGAAGAGGAGCCTTGGGACCCGATTTTTCCAATCTTTACTTAACCAGAAATCCCATTGTCTTTCACTTCATGAGAAAACCTTGCCAGAGCGAGCATTGGAGGCGTTGGGTCTGTGTAACACCGTACAGCGTGCCGCGTAGGTAAAACGAGCCACATCTCCCCCCAGCCGAGACTGCCCGAGGCCTCGGTGGGGTTCTGCCAGAGCAGGGCCTGCCGCATTTAGCCCAGTGTTCCTTTTTCACTGACAAGCGCGATAGCTTCTCCCTTCCCAAAGCCCGGTAGAGCCGGTCCCCAGCGGGATCGGTGTCACGCTCTCCAGAAGTCCGAAGAAAGCAGAAGCAACATTGTGGCATGTTAGAAGCAAATATGGCTTCGGGAGACAGCAGTAAATCTCCATCAAGATCCCTGACATTTTCCGTAGGGAGAGAGCCGTGGAGCAGTCTTCACTTCTCCCTCTAGAGAAAGCTCTGAAATACCACGTTCCGTCAAAGTGTGGCTGTCTTCACTGTCAGTCTGATGGAAGGCAGACGAACCAGGAAAATCTGCCGTTTCTTGCGGATTGCAGATTTAGTGTTAATAGTGCTTCAGATCAGTAGTTTTGAGTACATAATTCGCTTTCTCTGCCTTTAAGTTTGAAGCTTGACAATAACTTGAGGCATGTTTTTGTTTTGTTTTCTTTTTTAAATAATCATTCATTTTTACTTCATAATGTTTTTTGACATTTGTGGGTAAATACAAGAAAACAGTCTGCATGTTGTTGCTAGTCCAGTGTACTTTGCAATCTTGTCCTCAACAGACTGCAGTGTGCAGAACAGTAATTCTAGAATACAGAAGTAATTTTCTCTCTCTCCTGACATTGACATTGTAGTTGTAATGGTTTCATTTGGAGTTACAAATCCTTTGGGTCTAATTCTGTGAGCCTACCTATAGCACTGGATTAAAATGTCTGCATCATTTCTTCAGTTATCCAGTTAAATTACAACTGTTGTAAAAGTGTAAACCAGCCCATGACAGTTTTTTGTACTTGTTTAAAGGACTTTTATTGTTCAGTTTTCATGATTATTGTCTAAAGAAGACTGATATAGATGTTCTATACTGTCCTGGACCATGTTAATTACACTTTATGATGTATTTTGGTTCTACATCACAATGATTTGTCCCCAGGGCCCTTATATCCCTTCTAGGCACATTTTCTGTTGCAGTTTCCCTTTGCATTGTATTGCTTTGACAACTGTAATTTGAATCAGATCTGAAAGAGGTCCAGAATAAAATATATTTTGATATTACCTTGGCTGAATGTAATTTTAAATGCTTGGTACGGAAGATTTACAGATGATTACGTTGGGGAAGTGATAGACTGAAACACTATTTTTAATATTTATTTTGGCACATTTTCACATCAGACAGTGTGTAAGAAGCAGTGGGAGGTAATACCTTGTACAGCTACATACTCTTTACGGACACGCAGTAGATCCTCTGAAAACGGTGAAGCTGTCCTCTGCCACCATTTACCGCTGTGCGTTTGACTGAGACGAACCGCTTTGTCACATGCACGTTTTACGTGCTTCATCTTCTCCTTACCCAACACTCGTGGAGGAGAAACTGAGTCTAGCGACATTCCCAGCTACGCTCCAGCTGCTCAGAAGACTTCGGAGGCGTGGGAGCAGGCTCCTGKATGGTAACGCACTCTCACGTCAGAGAGGTCCATTCTGAGGGAGGGATTCAATTTGACTATGGAAAGGAACGTCATTTGTGTTACTGTATTTCAGATATCTGAAATCATTTAGATTTGCACATGAAATAACATGCATCCATCTATACATAATGGTGTTTWAATTCCTTTAGAATTGTGGGTCGTGTAACAGTCCGAGAGAGCGAACCCAGATGGTTTATTTTCAATGTCGCTAGATCTTTATGGTGAAATCACTGCTTTTTCCTGTAGACTATTTATTTGCTATAATATGTTCAAAAGTAATAGCTTTCTTATTTCAGTAATGTTATCCAAATCAATTTATTTTAATATGTTGAAACTTGCTGTTGAAAAACATACGTAATGGATTAAAAATGGAGGAGGGACTGTATTTTACAAGTGTGAAACCAGCCTTGGATTCCCTTCACCCGGAGTCTGAGTGCACTCCAGGATTTCTCTGTCGTCGTCTGAATTTTGAGAGAGAAATATTGAAGCAATCTGATGGTTTTGAGACAGACTGTGCTAACTAACGTCACTATACAGAAAGTTTGTGTGTCTTGAAATTTCATTAGCGCAAATGCTCCCCTCTAGAGTATGGCCACCCCCCTGAGACGCAGGAACCGCAGAGTGGTGTTGCAGTACGTAGGTGTCACGCTTGCGTGGTAGCGATGCCCACCTCTGTTCTGTGAGGAGGAGACTCTTCCAGGCATTACGCCATTACAGCCTGAATCTTCCCTTTGAAGTTTAATTATCCTCATGCAATAAAAATCTGGGTTTTGTCATTCTGTAGGAACTCGTGATCTCAGGTATTCATAAAGTCCACGTTCCCTGCCTCACAGGGAAATGATTTAATGGAAGTCTAAGCAACATCTTTGGTTCCCTGATGTCAGCACAGGGCAGCTGTAACAGAATTATAATTTAAGAGGAATTTATCGATGGTTCTGTAGAGAATGATGATGCCYCAGTTAGAACAATTTGTCCTTAAGGAAAGCTGACCCAGGAGATCTGCAGTGCACAGGCTTTCTTATTTATCTGACCAACTGAAAATTGGTACCATAAAKGATTGTTTGAAGGATTAAATAAGACATGGGTTTTCTTAATAGATGTAATGTGAAAATGTTCAGCTCCTAGAGTCATTCTTCAGACACCAAGTCAAGATTTTGCTCTCAAGAAAACATCAAGAAGTCTCCACAGAGGTCAAGTACTTTCAACAGACTGTTTTCTTGTTTCCACAGAGATTTTCTGACTTGTTCTAGATGCCGAGAACCCTGATTTTTACCTTGAGGGAGCTGCATTTTGAACTTTCTGAATTACATGTTCTTGAACATCTCAAGACTTCTTCACTGGACTGGCGACAGCTCGGATTGAGTGTTCTCCCCCGTTAGAGAATGAAAGGTCCCTGCTCACAGTGATGCTGCGGGGAAGTTTCTGATGACTTCAGTGCAAGCGGAGCTAGGGCAGCACTTCTGAAAAGAARTGTTGGTGGATGAAGGGTTTTTTCTGACAAATATGAAAAATCCATCTGTTAAAGACCATGTTTCCCATTCCACTATATCGAATCTAAGGTACCATTTACTCTTCCTGCATGTTACCTCAGCCTTGACAGAAAAAAATCTAATCTGCAGGCTCCATTTAGTTTAATTTCTACCTTTGTCCCTGCTTCAAATGTCTTCTATTGGCAAGAACATCTGAAGGTGTAGGGTCAGCCTTTAATACATGCCAGGCACAGGCACAGCGGCAGGGGGGTGGCTGTTGGTTCTCCAAAGCTGTATTGGGTCTTTACAATCTCCTCCTTCCTCATGGAGTTGTGGTGCTGCATTTTTTGCAATTACGGAAGCTACTAGGAGCATCGTGTCTGCCAGCTGTTACGCTTGAACTGCATTGTGGCTGTACACTTTACAAATATGGAAAAAGRCTTTTTTATGATATAATAACCATGCATTCCCAATAGTTAAATTGGGAGCCGCAGTAGATTCTGACATCTATCCCTTAATTTCTTGTAAGTGAATAATTTTGTAAGGTAGGAAATTCCGACCTCAGGAAAATAGTGAAGAATTGCAATTACTGATGCTTAGTTTACTTTTCAAATWGTTACTTGAAAGTTTTGCAGTTCTTTCACTTTCTATTGCCGCATCTCATCTATCTTCAGTTTGCTTGAAGTCTGCAGCAAAGTCAGATGCTGATTAGGTGGATAGGAACAAACTGCTTTCTAGCAGTAAGTAATTTGAAGCCAGAAGGCAATTCCCAGGGCAAAGTAGTAGAAGAGTGTGTAGTTTGTTGCAATTGCATTGTTTACCATCTCGAGCTCAAATCAGTAAATCTTGCTGTGTGTGCTGAATTAAATATTCTATTATTTTATTCTATTAAATATTCTATTTCAGTTCAGTTCCTGCAGCTAATTATACAGGAAATCATTCAATATAGCTTTTATAGAGAACAAATTCTAACTTTGCACTGTGTGGTTTTAAAGTAGGGAAATTTCCTGTTCGGTACCCATTCGAAATATCAGTTAAATAGAGGCATAGTTTGTTGCTGGTGCCCGGACAGCAGGTATGCCTCCAAGTTTGGGGTTTAGGTATATGATTTCTCATCTAGAGCATTCAAGTGCAAAATGCTTGTTGACCCATTTATTTATTTATCTCCTGGCTTGTTTGCTTGGCTGGGTGGATAAATCAACTCCGTGTTTCCATTGGATGCTTTTCTTGTTGCAGGTAAGTTATGCCTCTGAATTGGACAAGAAATAAGAAAYAGCAATAAGGATAAGAAATCTGTGCCCATAATGCTCTGTTAGTTTGAGTATCAGCCCATTATGTGGCTTTCTGTGTTGTTGGCGGCCGAATCACTTTTTATGTGTGTGGATACAGGAATTAGGAGAGTTCTGTCTCTCCAGCTTTTCAGCTATTTTATTCCACTTTTTTTAGGAGGACTTTTAAATCAGCAGCATCAAATTGAATACTTTTGCTTTTGGAGGTTCTGTTTGGAAATAATGGGGTCATCAGATAATGAGGAAGGCAAGGGGAAATAGCTGGTTGTAGGTCTCGAAGAGAGCTCGGCAGTCGGGCAGGCTGCACGCGCCTGTTTCTGACAGACAGCTGCCAATCTGGTCTCAGAGGCTTTCCTGAGCAATCTGTTCCAATACTGTGATAGCCTTAATGTTAAAGCACTTTTCTGTCTAATCTGAATATTCTTTGTTGCAATTAAAAACTTACTATTCCGTCCACCCTGAATGTGGGGAGAAAGAAAAAGCTGTTTCGTTATTATTCACAGCAGCCTTTTACATATTTGAAATCTGTTGTGTCTTTTCTTCTTTAGGCTGAACCGTCCTCAGTGCATCTTAATCCATTCATCAACACCAGCTGCTCTTCTTGACAAACAATCTAATGAACACTGAAATAAGAATCTTGTTTATAAGAAATACGGTCTCTGGCATGAGTAAGGAAGAGAGGGGGGGAAACTGTGAAAATGAAATACGACTCCCAGTTTTGCAATTCTGCTATAATAAATACAAACAATGGCTCAATAATTTATGGGTTTGTATTACTGATGTCCCAGCAAAGATGGGACCCCATTGTTCTTGGGAGTTTTATGTAAACACCTTTTTTCTCTTCTACAAGCCTTCATTTGCGCTGTTCCCCCTTCCTGGGTTTCAGCTAGTGACAGGTTTTGTCCAGAGTTGCCCAGCAGGTCTATGGCAAAGCTAGGGATAAAATTCCGACTCGAAGGCATTTCCCCCAAAACAGGACAGAGGACCMGGCTGAGGGTTGTATCTGCCCATGGTTTCCACCTGGGACCACCCTCCCAAACCAATACCGCTACAGAAATGTTCCAGAAATAGTGAGAATGGGGAAGGGCACCCTGGGAACTGGAGACGTACGTGATGCCTGCGCTGAAACAAAACAGACAAGTGAATTCATAAAATGCTCCAGTGAAATGCTAATACACTTGGTAAGAGCACTAAGAAAGAGAGAAAGAATTTTTGCTGCTTTATATTAAACATGCTTTCAGGCGGTAAATGTTTTTTAATGTGATAAAATTATGTTTCGGTCAAGGCTGCTTCTATCTCACGGAGACCTACATATTCCTGATTTCTGACCACACAGCTATTTGTCTCCCAAAGAGCTTCTCTTAAATAGAACAATGTCACAAGGATTCAAAAATAACCAAATCTATTGCAAATAAAAAGCTTTAAACACATCCCACTTTTTAGAACTGGAGAAYCCCAAATGCCTGCAAACTAACCGAGATGTCATTTCTCAACTGAGACCACATATGAATAATTTCAAYCCAAATGGAGATTTTGAGAGAAAAGCTGTAAGTTGTAAAAATCAAATAGCTGAAACTTCTCTCAAGTACTCCGCTTAGCGGTCGCTGGCTGCAGCCCTGACCACTGGGAAGCAGCCCGTGAAAGGCCACCGGAGCAGCCGGCTCCAGGTGTACTACTTAGATGGCATCTACCCCTCCTAGGTGAGACAGTCTCCAGCACGTGTTCGTGGGTACGGAAACAGCTAAAAGCTCCCAAAAGGCGAGATAAGGTTCCTCTCTGTGWGCTGCTTCAGCTCACTGACCCAGCAGAAAAACACCGGCTGGTTTTATTTCATATTTTCCTCTTTCCAGGATGGAACAGCAGAGGTGGAGGCAGCGGGATCGCCCAGCAGCAGGGTGGGCTGTTAGACTACCWGCACCCACAGCGAAAGCCTGATACRTGCTGAGATTTCTGGATGTCTTCTCCAGCAAATGGGCACCTGAGCGTGCTCTCGTGTCTATGGGTATGAGGGGAATGCCTGAAAGAGGGTGAAGACGTATAAACTGTACATCAGTATGCAGATCACTTCCAGCGCTGGGTTATTACCTGCTCTGCTCTTGTCTGTATTGGGGAGCAACCTGAACTCTTCTCTTAGGGGCCGGAGCACGGCTGCTGCTGCTGTGGGGAGTAAGTCAGAAGAAAAGGCATCTCCTTTCTCAGCCCTAATCGAGAGAGAGATTTTAAGGATCCAACAGTGTTAGCGGTGGTGGAGGGACTAGGTGTGTTACTGTATTCTCAGCTGCTTTCATATCCCCAAGGAGAAGTGGAAACTRGAAGAGGCGGTTTTATTACCATTATTTTATCACTGCTGCTGAGCAAGAAGGATGTGTTATTTTCCCATTAGATTTCTGCATCTCCATTGTTTTCCAAAACTTGCTACTCCAGCTGGGATTGCTGCAGCAATGCTATACTTAGTTCACGATAAGCTGCCAGATTTTGTTTTCTTTCCCTTTCCCCGGTGTTAGGGCGGTAGTTGTGCTTTGTACAGGCTCCTAGGCAGTCACAGTCCTGGGGCAAGAGCCGGAGCACCCAGCAGAGCAGCGCAAGCCCGGCACCGTGRCAAGCCCTGCAGCTCGGGAGCTGCTGCAGGGCATCCCCGCAAGACTCGCCTCRTATTGAAGGCCATTTCCAGAAACCCAGATAACAACTTGGTCTGGACTAATAGGGCTGGGTTTTAAGCTTCAGGATGCAGGTGTGTGACTCTCATTAAGGTATCCTAGCACCTCTTCTGACCTAGAGCGATGCTGCTTGCACGCAACTATCCAGTGTCCAGTTTGTTTATGTGCAGAGACAGGCTAAAAGAGCAATGTGGTGTTGCAAAGATTTGTGTTATCTGAACTAAACTAAAAATAGGAAACAGAAGTGTGTCTCGGAATGGGAGCAAATGTAGTCAGTAAGATTCAGAACATAAGTAGTGTTATTATTTCCCATTTCCTGTAAGCCAATTTACTGTACTTCCAGCCTTCCTTCTCCTCTATACAAAACAGCAGCCGGAGGAGTCATTAAAACAGAGATTGGATCCCAAGATTGCCTATAATTCAGATACTTCAGTGATAGAAAAATGTATAGTTTCAAGAGAAAGCATGTGCAAGTACCAAATCTCACCAAATTGCAGAGATGTTAGTTTGTTCAAACCAACCCCTCTGTGCTTTAGAGGAAACAATTTACTACTTCAGTAAATAAACACAGCTGTTAAGACGTTAAGACTAGACTGTCAGATTCATCGTCCGCTGAGTAAATGATAGCGTACAGGCCTTCGTTATCTGCAGCAGTGAAGATGCCGGAGTATGCCCCAAGTACGGAAAAAAGAAGMTAGAAAGGCAGATAGAACAGATGATGCACTGGGACCACAGTCCTGTCAACTGATGGAACGCTCTTCTGAAGGGAAGCCTGCTGTTAGAGCAGGCACGGGGGTGTGTGTGGATGTACGGGGAGGAAGGAAAGAAAGGTTAGGACTGCACGAAGCGCACCGTGCTGTCAGCTTTGCAGAGCGACAGGGAAACTTCCACAGGCACAGTTGTCGTTGGAGACTGGCGTCGGCTATTGTGCACTTAAAGGCCTTCCTCYCGTTTCCTTGCATCGGTTTGCCTTGCAGGAGTGCTGCCTGTTCCCGCTCTTCTGGCTCCCTGGGGCACAGCCCGTGGCCATTAGCATTAAATGCTGGATTTAAAGTGATGTCTGTCTGATTAATATCAGAGGCAGTCTCCTAACCAACAACAGAGAGGGATATTTGAGCAATGTCACATTTTGCCCTTCTCCTCCATAAATGTCGTACCCCAGTAGGGCGGAAGGAGCTTTCTCTCTTGGTATTACAGATATTTCTAGGGTGGYCGACTGCCAGCTCCATGAAAGTCAGCAGCTGAATCTCTGGGAACTTCAGTACAACAAAATTTTCATCCTTGTCTCTGTGACTTTGGCTTTAAAAATTCATTATAGACATTTGGTGTGACCTGTGCCTCAAACAGCGGTTGCAATTCTTCATTCAAATCTGGTGCTTTCCTGTCATTTTTCAGTGGTGTCCTGCTAAGCTGTGCTGCACCTTTTCCTGAAGCCAATGCCATGGTTTAAGTGTGTGGTTTAAGTTTTGTTTAATCTATTTTTCATCAGCCCAAGAGACTCTCCACAGGTGCCAGGAGCTGCCTGGGAGCCCAGTTCCTGCCTCCTCGCTCCCTGCCTTCCCCATCAGAGGYTGTGGCAAAAGCTCTGTGGATTTTTCTGTTTGTTGCCTGTCCCTGCACCCTCCGGCAATATTCTCCTTCACTGCCCTGTTTCTCGGATGGGCCAGTTCATATTCCTGCATCTTCTGCTGGKTTTGGACAGCTGCCGAGTCAGTGATTCTCTTTTCCAGCTGCCTTCAGAGACGACATTTCCGTACAGCAGTTCATCTCTAAGACCATCGGAATTCTTAATCTCATGCCTGAAAACACCAACACGCTGCTGCCRTGGAGGTGGTTGAAGCCTTAAAACGAGCATCGTTGCAACATCACTGGAAACTCTCCGCAGCACCCTCGTGGCTCTCCGGCAGTCCGACAGCCAAGAGGTGCTGTTTCGGGAAGCAGCGGCGGTTCAGCCCAGCCAACAGACCTTGTATATTCGGCTCCCGGGAGAGCTTTTGCCTCAGCCTGTCTATGTTTGCTTTCCCTCAAAKCTGGTGGTGGAGGCTGAGGGAAGAGGGTGGCTTTGCACATGCAGCAAACCCCGACAGCGAGCTGCTGCTGGGGGTCGCTGCCATCTGCTAGGAGATGCTGCAAACACCGGGCTCTGCGTGTTTTAGAGACGGGAAGCAGGTGCTGAGCGGATTTGCAGGCGTTAATCAGATCGCTGGGTAACCCGTCCAGCGATACGCCCGAGTCCCGTACAACAGTAAAGCTGGCGACAGGCATTTGCACCCATTGGAGGTGTGATTTTTCTCTAAGATACCCATCTTGGCATTCCTATTTCTCTGTCAATTATTAACACARCCAAGCCCTATCTTTTTTAATCCCCCTGCTACTGATTGAGGTAGACCTCTGTCTGAAATAGGAATTGCATAGCAAGTCAGCAACTGTAGTGAAAACCAAAGAATTAACAATTTTTTTGCATTGAAAACAAGCAGTAGCTAAGAAATTAAGGGTGACACATTTTGCTTTATGATCATTCCTTGTGTTTTTCCCTTGAATGAATATTTGGGGGGGTTGAGGTTTTGGCGAGTATGAAGGGCTAGCTACTTAATTGTGCCTAGTTGCTCATTTTTGAATAATAAATATCCATATATAAGTGCATAGGATAAACATCCATGATTAATAGCAATTTAAAAACCAAACTCATCAGATGATTTATCTAAGTGATGCATGTTGGATTTTTTTGAGCTACAAGCTGACTGAGAAAATGAAGTTGTACTATTTCACTAGAAAATGTAARAGTTACTTATTGGGCTTAATTATTCCGTATGTTAATTCACTGTTGCTCTTGCAGCTGCTGGCAGAGAAGGGCTCCTTTCAGGCAATGGCATGCATGCTAATGAACCTCAAGGTTTGTTTTTCTGGCTTTTACACTCCAGCTGTTTGTGGCCCTGGGTAACCACAGTGGAGAATCCCATATTTAGTGGAAACATCATCTTTTGATCACAAACAAGTTCCCTGTTAAACGTAGTAAGGACTGATGTGAATCCAGTGTGTAATGTGAAGACCGCCATGGTGGCTTGTTAGAGAAATCAGACGTGCCTTTAWAAAGCATGGGAGAAATGATCCAGACAGTCAATTTAATTCTTTAGTTATTGTCATTCATAACGCCTGCAGGAGATAAAGCTCTGTTCTTCTTCCACCTGAGAGCCTTACAGCTCTAGGAATCTCAGACACGAGTCATCCCTATGGCACCTCTCGTGAGTCCACGCTGACGTTTATGAAGCGCTCGTATCTCATAACCCACGACTTTCTCTTACAGACCCAAGCTTTGACTGTAATGCTTTGTTCAGTTCTCAGTTTCTGTTGCGTTTATGGCCCCATATTGCGCCTAATATCTGCTGAAGAGACTATTTCTGTTTTATTTCCATGATTTTGTGTTATTTAGAGAGCTGCCAGTACATTCATTGCCCTAAGTATGAGCACAGCGTATTTAACACTGCACCGAAGCCTGTGGCTCTGTGGTTCTGCACGTCCACCAGCAACCCAGGCTTGTGCCATGTCCTTACATACACCCCAGCTCATCTCTTCTGGAGAGGGCGTTTGTGCCGTATTGCCTCCTTTCATGGCTGCTGGCCTTTAAACCAAAGTACAGAATATTAAAAAAAAAAAAAAAGAAAAAAAAAAAAAAAGAAAAAAAACAATGAAGAGCAAGAGACAAACCAAGCCAGGCTCTGCTCCTGTTTCTTTCCAAGCCCTATTCAGACCTCACGGATCTTACACAACTCTTCAGAGGTATGTAATTATCTGGCAAAGCCATGTACTTTGCTATTCCTTCTCTGTGCTGAGAGAAAGCTGCTGAGCCTATGTTCTTTTTGAAAATAACAGTAATAAAAAAAGACTTTAAAGGAAAAGATGCTGTTCCCATGCAGAGTGTGCTTGTTTGGGCAGTTTGATGTCCTATTTTTATTATAAATATAATTGGATTTCCAGTAGTTACACGTGAACAACTGTCCTTTGGGAATAAAAAGAAGTAGACGTATGCTAATCGAAAGCTCTGATAATTACACAATCTTCAAATTAATTAACGAGCCAAAGGCAGCCAAACATTAGCATTTAGAAAGCGCTTTGCTGCATTAACCACTAATGAGTTCATTTAAATCTATCATGCAATCCATTTTGGAAAGCATGAGACATATTTAATCATATTCAATCAGATTTAATAACGAAATCCTTAACACCAGGCATTGTTGATTGTGAAATTACCATAGAATTTTATTTGTTAAATACAGGGGATAAGATATTAGTATTTATTATTAGCTGAATTGTACCTTAAGAGAAATGTGGAAATAAGATACACATGTCCAGGTAAGAATATTCTTAAAATAAGTGAGAAGTGGCAAAGGATTTTGCGTGGTTTTTTCATTTGTTGTTTTTCTTTTCATTAAATGAAAAGAATTTATGTTACTTTTCAGAAATGAATCAGTAATTTTCCAAATAAACTTGGGAATTCCATGATAAAGGAAAATATTTTTGCTTAAACGGTTTTCTATTTTCAGCCTAAGCAATTGCTGTGCTGCTGCTCATTGGCACAGCTCTGCTCTCCATTTTGTTCCTTTAGAGCTGAAATAACACAAAAGAAGGCACAGGAGCTTCTCTGCATTTAAATCAGAGTAACTGAGGTGGAACCTCCGTCCATTGCCTTTTTGCAGACAGTCTAATTTCTGGTCCCATTGAAAGCTCCGTGCGCTTTGTCATTGGACTTAATAGAGCAGATAAATCACCATCAGCTCAGAAAGGAGACTTCTTCCACCAAAGTTAGGGGAGTTACTAAAGTCAAGACTATTCTTTTGGATAAAATATCTTTCTCTACAAAGTGTTTTGTTGAACATTTCAGCCAGATAGAACTGTTTCGATGGAAAATTTCAACCCAACAGTTTCTTGCATTTGAGACTACACTGGCACGTGCAGCAGCCAAAGGTTAGGTTGCCCGCCTGGCATGTGGCAGACTGCAGTGAGGACACCAGCAGAAAGCTACCCTGGCGTGGGAGCTATCCTGGCATGGGATTCTTTCCATTTTTCGTGAAAGGTTTTGACAGGACTCATTACTTGTTCACGTATCTTGAATTTTTATAGTGGTTATTTGGTCCCCAGGATAAGCCGGGACGCTGGAGATCAGCACTGGCTCCCCAGGACTGTACTAGTACAGCACAGTCCTGGTACAGTCCCACTGGTGATGAAGTCATCACAAGAGTAACGAGCAAGGCTTATAATGCTAAAAAATATGAGATGCTCCAAGGTACTTGGTCATACCCTTGTCCTTGGGGACAGGTTTATTAAGAAAGAGGAGAACAAGAGGCTGAGATAAGAACAGAATCTGGCAAGAGTTGTCTGCCCAGCTCTCTGCAGGTATGGGAGATGAAACCTGATGCTTCCTCCAGTTCCCCCTGAGCTACCCTTTGGGATTTCTGCAAGACGTCTGGTGTCCCTCYGAGATCTCTGCTGACTGCTGCATGATGTTTCTTCAGGTGATCCCTAACGCTTGTCTGCCCTGCCTGTTCATCAAGCTCTGGAAGTGAAGGATCTAGGAGCACGTACATAGAAGGTCAGATTTTCTTTTTTTATTGAAAAACCAAAGCTGGAAGATTTTATTAGAGGTTGAGAGGTTTCCAGTCTTTGGGTCTTGGAGTGGAGGTAGTTTCATTTTCTTTCCAAGCAGCTGGAGAGTTCCAGAAAAAATGTAATCCTCTCCCCAAATAAAAAAGGCTTATTTGAAAACACCCTTAGTAACAATTCAATTCTCTTTAATTTCCTCGTAAACATCTCTGTTCTACCTCTTATCCAGTGTTAGTTCAAATTCAGCTTCCCATTTTTGTGACTCAGGTCAGGGAGAAAGAGATTAATTCACTAACCACCTGTAAACACCAATAAAAGTACTCTTAACAGTGCCTTTCACCCGAGAATCTCAAAGAACCTTACCAGCAGTAAAATGCAGGTGAGGGGATAAAATGCCCTAAAAGTCACCCTTTTATTGAACATGTCTTGACACACTTCACATTAATTTCTTATCAACATTATTGTGCATTCAGTGGTGGATAAGGGAATCAAAGTGACTCACTTTGGGGAAGCACATTATGTCTGTCCCACAGCTCAGAAGAAACCCAGGAATCCTAATTCCCAATCTCTTGGTGTAATTACAGAACCTTCCTTAGTGAAACGTTAGTTGTAGGACTCGCTCCTTTGCATCCTAATGCATAAATATCCACCAGTTAATAGCAGCAAAATGGAATAAATTTGCCAGGTCTCATGAAAATACACTGACTAAAACATTTGATTAGGACTAGTTTAAGACTTCAGAGGATGTCTTCAGCTGCTAGTAAAGATAAAAGCAATCATAAAAACTAGGCGACTCTCAGTTTGAAGCTGTATTCATAAGCTTTTAAAAGCTTTAAAATGAGATTTCTATATTCACACCAGTACATTCCCTCTAATTATCAAGTAATTTTTGGTCCAGCACACTTTACAAGTAACAGGGCAAAGTTTCAGGGTGTTGTGTTTTTGCAAGCTGAAAACCATTAACATTTTAGAACTTCTTCACAATGGGAAAATTGCATTGGTATAAGGAGTGATTTTTCAGTGRGTATAGTTAAACCTGTGCCAGCCAATCTGTGGGTGTTCATTTTTCRTTTAAGAACTGTTTATTTTCCCTTGATTTAAATCAATCGAGAATGCATTCAAGTTGACGTAAATGCAGTCCTTTGAATCCCAAACGCATACATCCCTATAGCTGCTTGTACTGCCTAAACTTTATTGTTTCTGAGGCTGTGGTAAACCAGATTGATGCAACAACCCAGTGCAGACAAAGCCTTACTCAGAAACACCACGCTCACCTCTGACTACCCAAATACCGGCACCTTTCCCAGGCTGATCTTGTAACATGTTGCTTAAAACAGGCCACGAGCACAGGGCATCCCTGACGGGAAGGTGCGGGGTTCTGCTCCAGGCACTCCAAGGAATGCTCTCATATTTTCAAGGAGGTTTATTTTAATTGGTGTGTGAGACAACCTTGTAAGATGCTCAGATATCAGGCAGTGTGTGTCAAACTGTTCTCTAGAAATATCCTACTCACTTGAAATCACATTTAAGAGTATGCCTACCAAATTAGATAGCCCCTTAAACATTTGTTCCTTTTGCAAGGTTTCTCTCCCACTTTTTCCTCTGAAGGGATGATAGGAAAATCGCAGGCCTGCTAAGCTGAAGCAGGGAGAGCTAACCTTCCTTTATTTCTAAATCAAGGCAGTTTTCCCCTATGGAGACATAAACAACAGAACAAGAGGATGTGACCAGTGACACCTGATTATTCATGACTCTGCTTGTGATCTTAATTCCCGTATTAACCTGACCCCATAAAATAAATTAGACATCAAAATGTCAACAGATGTGACTAGAGCAAAAGCTCTGCAGGGTTATGCCCTGAAAGATCCCTTTATACGCTATTTACTTTWCCAAGTGTTTGATGATCTACTGCTAGCTGACAAAGCTGGTTGTCCAATTCTTGCAGGTAACTATCATAAACACCCACTGAGCCGCTACCTGCGTCTACTGTGAGGCTGTGCTTTTATTAAACTTTGTATTTGCACATGGAAAATAAGCAAAAACAATCCTCAAACCGTTGCAGCTTAGCAAAATCCCAGACCTCCATCCTCCTTTCTGCAGAAGCAGCAGGGTGGCTTGGCGCTGCTGGGCATGGGGCTCCCATCCCTGCGGGAGCATCTCGCTGTGTGCTGCCGACCTGCACTTAGCGCTCAGCGGTCAGGGCTTCTCGTTGCCAGCTGCCCCGTGGCTTTGGCCGGCCCCGCGAGAGCTGCAGGAGCACGTTTGAATGTGCCCTTGTTGACCATGTTACGCTTTCCTTCCACGTTTGTGAAAATGTAACTGGGGACCAGCGTCGGCAGCCGTGTCGAGCACCAGATGCTATTTGTGTTGAGCAGGTTTTTGGCGTGCTGGGTCTCTGCGATGCTGGCCATAGAGGGAAAACGATAAACTCCTGAACCTGCATAAGGGCACTGGTGGGGAGACTGGGAAAGCTGGAGATTTCCCTCACATCTTGCTAACTGACTGGGCTGAGTACTATACAAAGAATGTCCATCTAACTCTAACGTTTCCCCAGATCTACACAATTCATTTCTGCTCTCATCTGTCTGAGTGATGTTCTTCAGCTAAGCATCTAATTTGGTCCTCRGAGTGGTTCGTTAAGACAGGATTCATGGTGCACCGCATCCTGTTCCCATCTGAGATGCCCTTAACGTTCAGRCTGCTCCCATGTACTGAGCAAGGCTTATGGACTGAGCTCAGGGTGATCTGTGCCCTGGTTACATCGCGATCCGCTAAGCCAACCTGGGCAAACTTGGTTGTATCTAGCAATATGGGGCCAAAATCCAGTWCGGCCCTACTGCGAGAGTCAGAGCATTAGAGAAATGGTACTGCGGTATTGTTGTCTTGCAGTAAATGAGTGCTGACTCTTGTGCCCTGATATATGGTCACATGTGAAACAGAAGAGTTGAAATCTCTTGCTTTGAAGTGAAAAACCTGTGTGTCTTCAAATGCCAGAACTTCAGAGGTGTTTGAAATCCAAATCAGGAGTTTAGTAGCTTAAGCCTCATTCCTAATTGAAATAAGTGAGGGCGCCTATATTCTTTATTAGTGTTGGTGTCATAAATATCTCCATTAAGCAGCAATTAAGCTGCTGGGATTTGGGCTGTATGCCATTATAAGAGGTAATTATAAAAGAATTGGATTAATTAGTTCCTGAATTATTTATGTAGACATAAATATTGCACATGAGATCAGTATTAAACAGGATACTGGCATGAAGAGAGAAAGGGAATGATACTTGATTTGTGCTATTTCTTTAGTTCTTCCTCACTAAAAWTCTAGAAAAGTTGAAGTTTGTTAAAAACTAACTATTCCCACTGTTAATGTGCATACATCACCTTATCGGCTTTTATAGCTTGATAAAGCCATTCTGTGTGCTTTTGTAATCTCTCCAAGTCACCACAAATAATAAGCATTGAGAGTTCTCTCTTGTCAATACAATGAAGTCAATCTTCTGTCTGTTGCAGTATAATTTAGAGCTAGGGGAAACGACTGATTTCACAGATATTAACTTTATCGAATATACAAACAACAGATGTATTACAGGGGAAAGAAATTTTGTGCGAGTAGCACAAAGAACTCTAGCAATCAGCAAATTCAATCTGCTTTTGACACTACAGCGTTCCTGTAGTCTAACAGTGCTTGTCAGCTGTAAAAATAATATAATACAAAGATGTGGCAAAGTGAAAACAAGGCAGGCTATTTAGTATGCAAACAGTCAAGAATCTTAAACAGGAGACATTTATGAAAACAAAAAATATGGTTTGAAATAAAACCATTATCTCTAAATTTATCTSTTTTCATGTTTCAGGGCACAACTTGATCGGGTCAAGAAGAAATCTCCTGAAATGTAAAATACAGTGTTGAAGTGGGAAAAGGCCACACTGCTCCTCACGGGGCAGACTGAGCAACGGGGAAAATGTGCCTGGACCTTTGTGGTCCTTCCTACGACCACCCTAGGGCAACCAGACTGGCTGGCAGGAGTAGTTACCTGATATAAATATATTAATCATGTTTAATGGATCTCTCCTTTGCTGTCTTTCTGTAAGATAGATGGAGAATCCTCCTAATACTGCAGYGGCAGGTTCAGACAGGGGAGGTGGTGCATGCAATGGCTGGCACCCTGGGGAAACCCGCAGCCAGGGGAGATGGAAAGCAAAGTGTCAAAGAGAGGATCCTTCCCTTGTCAAAATGCTCCGCAGCGGCAGGGGGGGAACTCGTGTGATGTGTGCAGGGAGCCAGGCTGCCTGCAGACAGACTGGCAAGCAGTTTTGTGGAAATTAAAATTTCCTCTCGTTTTTCTGAGCCTGTGTTGCATTATATCTGGTTGCCCTTGCTGCTTTTAGGAGCTGTAACCAGCTCGTCTCTGAGTGTATTTGAAGTTTTGTGCATTTCTGAAATGAGCGACACGAACTGCAGTAGACGGGGAGAGGGGTTTTTGTGTTCTCTAGAGGAAAAGACTTGGGGGAAATATTTTGGGCCATGACCCACAGCATCAAAACCCAGATTTTTCAGCCCTTTCATGGGAGTTGAAATACTTGAAAATGACACGTGAAAGAAAGTTGGGACCTGGAATAGCACAGTCTGAAGTTTCTTTGGTAGAAGTAAGCATAGAAAGAAATGGAAAAGCAAACAGACAGCTTCTGACAGGCCCAGTTTTTCAGCTTGATTTACAAGGCTCTCAATGTGCAATAAATCACCCACTCCTAATTACAAATTAGCACAGTCTGAGTGGTTTGGTACAGCTCTAGAAGTTGAGATTGAAGTGACTGGTCTCAGCTGTATGTCCACAGAGATGAGAATGATTATTTTCTGGGCTCTTACTTCTGATGGCTACAATTTTCTTTTGAGCTGTCACCTGGGTGCCTGTTTCTTTAGTTTTAGCTGCTCAGTCCCTGGGACTAGCAGAAGACAGAGCAAAGGCAGCCCCAAGGGTATAGCACGGGTCAGCTCTGTCACCACAGGCCCAGTCTCCCTTCCTGGAGCTCCAGAAGAGTAGGATTTGGACCATGTACCAATAAAGCGATGGGTATTGCTGGGGCTGAAGTCAGTCTGGCTGTTACATGCAGAGCTGGTCTAAAACACAGGCTGGAAGAGTTACCTTGTAGGAAAGGCAGTATTGTTAGTGTTGAAATCTCAGGTTTCTGGCAATTTGACAATTTTTAAAGGAGGAAGTCAAAACAAATCATTCTGACGTGCTTGTGTAAATTAATTTCATTTTGGCTTATTAAAATGGTCAATCTGTTTACCATTTTGCATAAGAATATTTTAAGATGTTTTGACATTATCAAAATAAAATGGTTCAATATTATGGAAACAGAACAATTTTGTGGCTTTTTCTCATGAAAGAGCTTGCTTTTCTTTTAATAGTGATTAAAAATAAATTTTGAGATGTCAGTATTTCCCCTGAAATTCAGAAATTCAGCTTTCTGKAAACCTTTCATTTTATATCAGATGAAAACTTTCCTGTACCGGCAAAACCCTCTGTCACTCATGTTTGGTGAAATTTCCATATTTAAGTCGCATTCCCTGGTGGAAAGCAGCTAGAATAAAAGMCAGATTTAGGGCCTGGGAATTCCTGGGTGTAACTGCTGGTGTGGAGTTTGCTGGTGGGACATGTGGAGTGATATTTGGGCAACTGAGTCCTTTTGTTTGTGTCTCACTTACCCACCTGTTAAACAGGAACAGCACTGGTTATTCAGTGCATCCTCGGGAAGCACTGAGGTTGGGCTAACACTCCCCAAAAAGCAATTCTGAGGTAAGACGCTTTTCAAGTGTGCAGCTTGACCTTTATCTAGCGTTGAATCCTGTTGGCTTCATGTTYGCTTTAGTCCCTGGTGATGCTGAATACCCTGGCCCCACGCTAGTTGTGATCCTGCTTTGGGTTGTGAGCTTGGAGGATTAATGGCACCTCACTGTGTGGTCTGGGATCACCCTCTTCCCTCCCAACTGGCTACAACAGAAAGGCTTAAATACACAGACGAATACAAATGGGGTCTGCAGACAAATGTAAATGTTTGTACAATGCATCTGTGAAAGCCAGTTGATAGCTTCCCAACTGCAAGCCAGCTTGTGCCAACATGGGGAGCAGGCTGCTCCTGGGCATCTTCTGCATCTTCTCTGCTCTCCCAGGCTGGCAGCGAGGCGCTRTGGTGGCATGTTTTTTCCCTGAGATGGATGAGAAGTGGAAGGGAAAAATTTGTGACTGGCTTAATACATRTGTCAGAGACTCACACAAGCCTCTGCAGCAGTCATCTGTCTTCCCACATCGTGSTTAGGAAACTGAGCCACAGGGCAACTCACCCAAAATCACAAATACTTATTCCAGACCCTGTGGATCAGCTCGTTTATATGTCCAGGTTGTGGTGCTGGGAAGGGACTCTGAGATCAGCCATGGGAGCGTCAGGYGATGGCTGAGAGTTAAATATGAGTTTCCATTCTTATGTTCCAGCTCTTCTCTCCTCAAAAGCCAACAGTGCTGTGTAGTCAAGAGACTTCAGCTGAGGACCTAACATATATTCTTAAGTCCCTTGGCCTATGGAATTGGATGACACCATGGTATGTGAGTGGCTTAAACCAGTATCTTTCACACTATCTGTACTGATATGATTTAAACACTGATACAGTCCAGTGTGTCTCAGATGGCGGGTTGTGATTGCTCAAGCAATGTAAAACGTTTGGTTTCTTTAAAAAAAAAGTGCAAAAGTGGAGGGGTATCAGATGGCAGCAGTCATTCAGCAGCTCAGATGGGCAAGTGACACCTGTAATTACTGATTGCAAATGTTTACACTATCCAGGATACTGCTGACTCCCTTTAATTGCTGGAAGAGCTTAGCTCCRGCAGAGCAGGAATTGAACATAAATGCCTGTAACAGTCATTTCTGCCAGCTCTTATGCCGATGCTTTGTGGATGAGASAAACCCTGTTGGGAACTAGGAATGGGCATTGCACAGCTCACTTCCACTTATCACCTGGGCTTGCAACTGGTTCTTCAGAGGAGGTGTTGATGCCCCAATGCCCAAACTCACCTCCATGCCTGAGCCTACCCACCTGTGGCCGATGCGGCCGAAGGAGAGGGTCCCAGCCCACCGCCCCRGCTCGGATGCACAGCCCTGTGTCAGGAGAGCTGCTCAGCCATCGGGCATAGCATCTTATAAATACAATGCAAGCGGTCTTGGCTCTTCTAGGTGTCAAGGCGTCCATCTCAGGAGCGAAATCCTGCTCGCTGAAGCTGAGGGTGAAATTGGCCTCTTGCAYGAGGGCGCTTGAGGTGCCGCCGGGACGTCCCTGGCCTGTGCAGCTGGTAAAGGTAACAAGCTCCGTCGGAGAGTTTGGTAACTTAATATTATTTATAATAATATAAATTATTATATAGGATGATGGGTAGGTGACTGCTGGCCTCCCTGGCACCGCGGGGAGACTGCGGACTGTGCTACGGCCATGGTGCTGCGGCAGCCCTGGCTGTAAAAATAATGTTATAGGGTCTTTGGCCTTTTTTTGTCAGGTGAAGCTGGCTGCAGAGSAGGGCCCGAGCGGGACGCTGGAGGTCCCCCAGCTTCCCAGCGGCGGCGGGCACCAATCTCAGCTTAATTTTGCCCAGCCCGAGCCGGAGGAGGGGGCCAGCCCCCCCCCGGGCGCTGCTGAGGGGGCCGAGTTCCCGCCGGGCCCCGCGCTGCAGCCGCCGCCCGCCGCCGCCAGGTGGCGCCCGCGCCCCGCCGACCCGCCGCGGCTCCCGCTGTCCCGCCGCGCCGCTCCGCGCCCCTCCGCGGTAGCCGAGCCCCTGAATCACCCCCCCAAAATCACCCCGCGGGTGCGGGGCGGGGTGCCCGCTGGCCCTCGGGGCGACGTCAAGCCCTTTAATGTTTGCTATGGACCCAGTTCCGCGGGGTTTCGGGCAGAATTGCTTCCCCGCCGCAGCCCCGCAATTGAGACTTTACGCGTGACAGGAGTTTTTAGCCGCGTCCCTGATGGATGCCCCTTGTCACTGCTGAGGTGGGTTGAAGGTGCAGGCGRCGTCTGCCGAACAAGCGGCTCGCACTTATTTCTCACTTGTTAATACATTACCGCCATATGTTGCCAAGAATCGTATTTGTCTTCCTGCCAGTGCTACTGCTGAATTGTGGGGAAGAATATAAAAAAGCCTGGAAAACCTTTTTATTGTACAGTTAAGAAGCTCTTTGGAAATTAATATTCACGAGGGAGACTTGTTTTGTTTTTTTTGGTTTTTTTTGTTTTTTTTTTTCCCCCCAAATCTACTGAATATTGCCTGGCTTGAAAGCCCCAAATGGGGGACACTGAAGCAATTGCTGGTGTTAGGCTGTATTTAACYTGGGGAGAGGGGGTGCAGGTTCCCTAACAGAAGCTGGGCTCTTGTACGACAGTGGCTGTATCTCTAAARCGTTATCCCTGCTGAAGCAGCAATGCTTCCTGCTAAATTGGGTTAGTACGTAACTCCTGACACTCTGCCGTGGTGGGAGCAAGGAGCTAGACTGGTGGTAAAGGTTTYCTCTCCGGGTCTTAGTTTTGGCCCTGGATCTCCATGTCTCCTCCCCTGCACTGGGGGGGATCCCAGGGGAGCCAGGAGGAATGGTAACGATTGAGTAAAACACATTTTTTGGTGACAGGCGCAGCTAGGAAATGCCTATGGCCAAAAATACCGCCTTGTCTTTGTGAGCAAAGATGACGTGCACAACCTCACTGCTAAGTCTCCTGGTTTCCCCAGGGAGTTGCTCCTGGGAAGAAAAGGTGGAAAGGGGAAACTTTTCCCGGTAGGAGAAGGGATAGATCTGCCAAGGTGTGAGATATCTTTACGTTTCTTTACCCCAAATCCAGTGCTTTCTGGTGTCAACCATACTTCTATACTGCTCATCTGCTGGGTGATCGCCTGGGGACAGAGCCAGAACAAGGTATCACATGGGGCAGTGCCAACCCTGAAAGCCCTCCACGAGAAAAAGTCTTCTCATCGAAACTCCCAGGGGCCAAGGCGATGTCTCCCTTGCAAGCCCTGTCCCAGGGTTGTGTGGTGATACCTCGGGCTCCAGCTGCAACTGGAGAGGGCACGGGCGAGCTGGACATGCTGGCATCTCCCCCCCTGCAGTTGTCACTCATCCGAGTACACCAGGGGCAAAGGAGGGCAAAGCCATGTAACACATGACAGTTGAGTGCAAGAGCTAAGTGTAAATCTCAGGAGCTCAAACTCTCACTTCCAGTCTGTGACCTTACCAAGTGCTGCTTCACAATGAAAGACTCTTTCCACAGTATTTTTGGCTTGACTGGTAGAAGCAGGCTTTACCCAGAAATTTTCTAAAAGAGGGGAAGAAAGATCCCTTGCCTGTTTGTGTGATACTTCTAAGCCCATCTCTAACACTCTGCAGGAGGCAGGGTTAAACAAGTGGAATGGGATGCTGTGCATTGAAAGTGCAGCTGAAACCTCCCGTCACTCATTACAGCCATATTATTCTGCACTGCACCTGACAATTGAGGACTAAGGAGAAAGTGCACGGAAAATTGTAGAACAGCCATCTAAAACACTTAATGGGGCAGCTGTGACAAAAAGGAATCGCAAACCCCCATTTTTCCCCCTTTCCGGAGGTTGTGAATGACYGTCACAAGCAGCAGCTGAGGTACAGGGCTGAGGGACCCCAGCACCAAACTCAGTGTCCCAGTGCAGGACCTGCTGTCCTGGCTGGAGCACCGGGCTGCGCACCCAGCCAACAGCCCTCTGTAGCGTGCCTTCATTTCTGTCTCAGCCCGCAGCCCTATGGAGAAAAGATGAACATTGTTTAGCACTTCAAAAAAAGAAAAATATTGCTAGATCATGTAGAAGTGGGAACTCAGCTCTGTTTTCCAAAAGCCTCGGAGAAAAGACATGCCTCACTGCCTCTAAATTAGATCACAAATTTTCTGGCTGATGGCAGCATCTTAGTGTTCACCCTGAAGGCAAAGATCTGAACAAATTACGTTTTACTATCACAGGTCCATGTACCCGTGCTGCGTTCCCACTAAAGGCAGAGGAACGTACCTACGTGAAATGTGGTGGCTTTGGGGAACCCAGRGCAATCGCTGTTCTTGGGAAGGCGCAGAGGCAAGCAGCAAGGGAATCATTGCTCTGTGTGGGTGGCCGACAGTCTGTGGTACTTAACACGTGTCACCAATTTGGTGAAATATAATACTCCGGGGGAGAAAAGGCATGTGATGGATATGTGTGCTGCAATCTGGAATCACTCATGTAGTTTATTGCCGGGCCCTTTATTCAATCAAATTTTTCATAAACATGGGAAGCGCTGATGTTGACATATGCTATCTACTGCATCTGCGGATGTGCTTCTGCATCTATTCCCTTGTCAAAAGCATTGTCATCAGCCCGAGATGTGCTCCAGCAAWGCTGAGTGATTTTGCTCACGGGGTCTCTCTCTCCTTGCTATGTGCACGCAGCTCTCGCTGATGCTCATACATCAAAAGCAGGATCAGACCCTCAGGATGCACAAGGTGACACTTGTGACAAAAGAGGAACAGATGCAGATGCTTTTCTAGTCCTGGCTCCAAACTCTTCCTTTGTTCTACTAATTGATTGTTTGCTACCGATGTTTTCCGTAATGAGGATATTTTCTGAGCAGGAGGCAGTGACACTCGTGCCCTTGGCCGTTCTCAGCTCAATAAGCTGCTCGAGCTCTGCACAGGTATCAGAGTGGGCCCAGGAGTCCCACAGATCCAGATCGTGGGCACATTGCCTTCGGCTCCTGATGCTGCAGATCTCTGCAGAATTCAAATATGTTTGATTTTATAGGTATTTGACAGGAGAATGCTAAAAATTAAGGAGATGGATGCACCAAAACTGGGCAAAAAATGCATTTGTTGTTCTGAACGACAGCCCTCACTGGAGAGTATCAAATGTAATTAGATCTACCACACTCCTGGAAAATAACTCCTGCCTTCTCTAACACCCCCTCCTGTGAGGCATAATCCTCAAAACGCCCTTTCTGTAGAGCTCTGCCCCTCTCTGTTGCTCATCCCATGTGGCACAGAAGACTTTGTCTTTATTAGCACAAACATGTTCTTGAGCTGATGTGAGAGAAGACCCTTAATGAGGGACAGGGCAGCGCAGGGTTTTCACAAGGACCTATAGACAGCTGTGAATGCTCAGCTCCCTCCCACCCTTGAGTTTGGCCACATGAATACAATAAGCAACCTTAGTCTAGACTTAAGGCTTTTGCCTGTTTAGTGGACMTGATTCAAGAACAAACTTTTCCCCTATTGAAGACATACCCCAAAATTTCCCTCCCTTTGTCTCTTTTCATCCCTCCTCCAGGTAGCTTTGACCAGGATGGCTTCTCTGCAAGTCTGTGTCCCCAAGGTYCTCACCACCTCCCTGGAGCAGCTCTGCTCTCACAGATCCATGTAGGCCTGCTGCTTGTCCTGGTGTGCTGGTGCATCCAAGTCCTGTTCTGGACCTGCTGGGAGCCGTCCCTGTTCAAGAGGCATTTTCAGGCATAGGAAAAGACTTGTGGCCTTGGCGTGTTATGTAGGCTGGCAGAGGAATGGTTCAGCTCTATCTTTAAAATAGGGAGGGTACACAGTAACTTTGCTCCTCTGTCCTGCCCCTGTGCAGATGTGTACGTGTGTGTGTGCATAGGAAAGGGATGTCTTGGTTTTTTACAGGGAGGCAAACCATTTTTGCAGTGCTTTGAGAGAGGCAAAGATAATACCTTCTCAAACATCCCTGGGTAATCCCAAACAGTACTGCTCTCRGAGTTTTTAATTTTTTTTTATGTGGATGGGCTAGGGAATTTCAGACCAAACTTCAAAGGTTAAAACTAGTGAAGTCAGTAGGAAAATATGTGAATTTAACCTTTGGCTGTAGCTACGTAAACCACTTAATTTCATAAAGTTTGCACTGGAATGACAAAAGGTTTGTGTTTTCTGATTGTCAGGAGGACATAAACTTTGAGTGTGGGGAGGAGGAGAAAAACAGAGCTCAAGAAAGTGCTCTTTAGAGTTTGCTTGTGAGTGCACTTACTTGGTGTGAATTTTTTTCATGGCAATACATACACAAATAACTTGACCTTCTCCAGGACTCCCCTGTTGTGTAGGATCCTGCTCKCCCTTGTTTGTGCATTGATGAGAAACAAGGCGTAAGGGCTGGTGGTCTGGGGCGAGGACCCCACTAGTCACCGTTGTGCCCTCAGGGCTGGCTCAGAGGGGAAAACCATCTTTTGGCTTTCCTGAGGGCAGTTCAGTTTCCATGCACACCTCCCAGAACCTCTTCAGGACAGCTCCAGGGAGGAATGTCCTGGAAATACTTGCTTTCGTATCCTCAAGGTTTCCTTTCAATGAGAGATCAGAGCAAGRTATTTCCAGTTAGAAGAGGTATCGCACTCGGAGTGCGATGTGCGGGCTCAGTGGTCACAGTCCAGCAGGTTGCACACATGCAGCACGGCCCCGGGAACGGTGGACGCAGAACCACAGCAACACTCACTTGAGAAGCTGGACAAAATATTCCCATAGTAACACTGAAATGGATTTTGCTGGCAATTGTTCATGTGCCCAGCACTTCCATGTGCAGAGCTTGGCTAGCACCTAGCTGAGAGGAGTGTGCTGAGGGATCTCCCCAGCATTGCGGGTTTGCTCCTGTGTATGCCAGCAGCAGTGGCAGTTTGTCTGGCAGGAGTCCCTGCTCCTCAGATCATGGGTGGGCTGATGCGAGGCAATGCTGCCCAAACTCTGATCTGCCTAGCTGGGAGCCAGCTCAGACCTGGACACCATGCTGGGCTTAAGCAAATGCTCTGTGGCCATGGCTGGAGAGCGAACCTGAGTCTGGTCACTTCTGAGCGTGAGCACAGTGTGTTTGATAGAAAAGCTCTATAATGACATATTGTATATTTTTTACCGTGCCTTATTTTCCCAGGAATAAAGAGGGAATAAAATGTCTTTTCTCCGTCTTCCCATTATGTTGCATTATTGCTGCTGTGTCCCTATGGGACAGAAACTCAGCTGCCACAATGTGTGGGTACAGCAGAAGAGGGACCTGATATCGGCCGTGGGTCACTGGGGTTGCTTTAGAGCAAATAGGCAGTAACACGGTGGTTGTTGACTGTATCACAGCGATATAAACTGAACAGGTCCCATCAAAGTGGTTCTGCTGCAGTCATATCACCTGGTCTAGCAACTAAAAATACCCCAACAATAAAAACTAGTCTGGTTGCTATAATCACATTATTTTAGGCAAATCTCAGCTTTCGTTAAAAAAAGAAAAGCAAAGGTTAGGCTGTCATCTTCCTGAGCCAGAGAAAAGTTTAAAACGTTAAGCAAATATGACCCTGCATTTCAAAGATCAGAAGTTAGTTCCTACCCAGAAAAGTAAACACCATCCACAAACGATTGTTAAATGGTGTTATTATTTATTGATTTTAATTTTTTTTTAACTTCCTGATTTTAAAGACAGTGCCGTGATGCTGGGGCAACTGCAGTCAAGATTTTGATCATTGAAAATTGGCAACGCTTTGTAAACTGTTACACAGTCAATGAAGGTACTTCACAGCAATTGGAAAGATCAAGATGGATCTTGGATTAACCTTGCTAATTAGTGCTAAATATAAAAAGCGTGTGCACTGACCACCTTGCTGAGTTGCCATATAGAGATCAAGAGAAACTGCACTGGTATTCTTACTTTTTTCTGTTCTGCTTGCTACTTCTGTGCTACTGAATTATCCAAAATATCTTTTCAGTTTGCACTGATTATACAGTTTCCTATGGTGTATGTTTGCTATGCTAATTATTATATTTCCTCATGCTTGCTGTCTGAACTTATAGGAAAGAAAGGTCCTTTTGCGCCTCTACCAAGTTTAATTTTGTAAAAAGGCTCTTCTGGGGATGTGAGCAGGACCATGATGACAAAGGTGTGTCTGGAACCGTACTTCAGGCRTTAGAGTTTATACATTTAATGCCCTATCTGGAGATGACTTGAATGTGTGAATGCAATTGTTATTTTCATTGAGTAGCAAATGGGTGAAACATGATGTGAGCCATCTCGCTGCGTCGTCTGCTGCCCCGTGGAAGTGAGKAGCGGGGACAGAAGACACGTATTGTTTTGGTGGCCAGGATGTTTGGGTAGGACTRCTTGCAGGGACAGAGCCCTTCAGCGGGCAGGTGGCTGGGAGCAGGACCAGACCTGGCTCCCGTTCAGTCCTGGCACGGCCACTTGGCCGAGCTCTGGGTAATTAGGMTGTGGCCACATTTGGGGAAGTCAGGGATGAAATTCTGCCATCAAACTGTTGACACGTAACAGAGGTGACGGCAGTCAGGAGCGTTGTGGTCAACAGAGGGAGGTGGGTGTCTGCCAAGGGGATTTGGCTTGCCAAACAGCCACTATTTAAAAACCTCAGTCAGGTGCCTGAGACTTAATAGGGCAGACCCAGACTGAAGTGTCAAAAATACTTTTAAAAGCATTGCATTTTTTTTTGTCTACACCATAATTTCCCTGTGTAGTGGAGGCAATGCAGATGTACCTGCCTGGCTGGAGAGTGAGGAAGCTAAATCCATTCATATTTAAGAATGGCACATTTGAGTACCTAATGTCTTCCAGCATCTCTCTGCTCCTGAATTCCCATAATTCCATAATTCCGCCATAATTCAGTCATCTTTTGAGGCTGGGGTGTACTGTGATGCTGTACAACTTCTGCACATCACGGTTGGTGAAGAGGCTGTGAGCAGGTGGTATTTTTTCCACGGTGCGTAGAAAAATGAACCCACAGCCCGACCATGAGACAAATTGGTTGTAGCAATAATTCTACTGATGTTAATGACAAGCTCAGCTTCTGCTGGCGTTTGCACTAGCGTAACTAATAGCAGAGCTTGCTCTTCTCTCCTTTCTTGGCTGTAACCATTCAGCTCTGTTGCTGTGGGGAAGGGAAGCTATTCAGGATGGCTGGCTCATACAAGGACAATAATGATAGCTGTAATATTTTACATGTCTTGTGTTAACAGTGCTTCTTGGCAGGAGGGAAGAGGGAGGATATGATTTCTTTAAGCAATACCCTTTTAAGTGGGAAAGTATAACTAAAAAAGTGAGTGAGGTTTACCAGGAGCAGGTTAGAGTTTATTATTAATGTTGATTAGTTTTGTTCTTTTAGCTTTTAGAGTGTGTGGCTGAGTGATAAGGGATGYGTATGAATGTTTATTTGATTAGAGCCAGCAACTAAGTCCAGAGGGTGGTTGCTTTTGCTTGGTGCTTTTTAATAACCAAATAATTTCTTTGGTATCGTTTTGCAGACAGCCAATATGAGTCACATCATTTAAGGCAGTCATCTACCTCCTGGGGTTGTTTCCAATGATATGATGATTTTTTCCTGGTTTATTTGCTCATTTTTCTTCATGATGAGAAGTGGACTGTTGCCCTCTGATTGGAAAGAAGCTCTAAAATGCCTGGCTCCTGCTTCGCTGGGAGATATGTAGTAATTAAAAGATGGCCAGCCCAGTTAGGTAATAGTATGTAAATGTTCAACTCTGATTTCTACTTGAAATGTATCAGATAGATTTGTGGGTGAATTGAATGCCGAGGGGCTCAAAATCATTTTTCTCCTGAGGTAATCCCAGTCTGTAAACATTTAGTCTCTGGCTATGCAAAAAGAGCTGCCCCCCCCAAAAAAAAAGACTTCGAGGCAAAAGCCTGAAAAGATCTGACTCACAGCAATTGTATGCAATAAATTGTGGTCCTGGAGGGAAGTTACTGTGTCTGTGAACTTCAGGATGTACTCTGATTCAAGGAGGTTTGTCCTGTGGTTGTCACCCTCCTGTCTTTTCCAAAACACATCTTTCTTAAAATGGCTAGTGTATAACTCCACTGCTGTATGTATATAAGTAATCTCATTTTCTTCAACAGAGCTCCGTAGCTAGATGAAATTATTTGTGTGTGTATGTATTTGGAGGATTTGGGCCAGAGCATTGACTGAAGCTATGTTCTCAAAATAGTAAGTTTTACAAGAAAGTCTGCCTGCTCTGCTAGAAATGTGGTTGATGGCATCCAGCTCTGCCTTATATCCCTGCACTGAAATGTGGTCTTCGAAGCTTCAGAGCGTTGTGCGTTTCCAATTACCTGGGATCCTTGCACAGGTTATCCTGTTAGCTAGAGGCAGAAAATGCACTTTTCAATTGCAGAAAGATGCAGGAAGATCCAAGTAAATTAGGAAAAGAGCACATACACTTGGCCCTTGGAGATAGCTGTGTTGGGTCCTGCTCTGTTTCAATCAAGTGAATCACTTTGTTCCTTTTGCTGGGGGGTCCCTGCAATTGTACCACTTCATCTTCATTCAAGATGGAAAAATTGAGTAAACCTGAACTGGGGTTCCCCAGCATCCAAGGTCAACTCTCATCACATGTGTCACTCCACGTAGGCGTTCCAGAAGTATAAAGAAAACATTCTCATATGGAAAGYAAGCCTGATTATTTGAAACATTTTGGGTAGGAATAAGAAGTTGTTTTTCAGTGTCAGTGTTTTATTTTGGGGCATATTCCACTGCTTCTGATGTCTTCACTCTCTAGTCAGAGGTACTAGATCCTTCAGCTTCTTTCAGCTGAACACTTCTACATGTTCCTACTCACTCCATCTTAAAAAAAAATAAAAATAAAACCTATCAATTCTTCCAGTGTCTTCCAGTAGTCATCTTCAGCCACTCTGGAGGGAAGAACTATTACCATAATTTTCCAGTTTGGCTGTGAGAAAATAGCATCAGTACTGAGTCAGGCATGGCTGTGCAAGAACCTAATGGTGCCTCAGCGAGGCTGGTGGTGCTGAGGGTCTGCTGAAAGCAGTGGGAAAACCCACCCAGGACGTCAGTGGAGATGAGATTTCTTTTGTCTGGTTGAGGGATCTGAGAGGGAGGCATGACTCAGGCATGCTGTTCTTTTTGACGTGCTTGCCTCTAGCGACCACAATAGTGCCATGCCAAGATGTATTGATCTGGAAGTTGGTCCTGTCCATAGGATGACCCAGCCTTCTGCAAGCTCTTGTTTAAGTGAAGATGGGTGTATTTTGTCCAGTCTCCAAGGTCACCTCTGCCCATGGGATTCCGGCATGTCATTCTTATTTAAAGGACAAATTTCCACCATTTTTATGTGGGAGCAACAGGCACTGCAGAGATCTCTCCTGGTCTTGAGCTAACCCCTCTGGACTAGCTGTAACACTTAGATAATTTAATGTACAAAGCTTCAGGTTGTCGTCATTATGTTTGTTCATGTAAAGCACTTTATACTTTTGGAACAATTTGGCTGAGGCAGCAGGGATACTTCTGTGTAAATATGTCATGAGATCAAGCCTTTTAATGTTCATAAAAAGACAGGATGTCAATTTAAAGTCTCGTCTGTCCAATGCATCTGAGGTCTGCTGATTTATGAAGTACTGTAAATTGCAATCATATAAGCCTGTAACACTCTGGCAGCTATTTAAATAGCAAAACTTTCTTCCAAAAACATGATATATGGAAGACATAAAAGTTTTAAAGCAGGAGTCTGCCTTAATAGGGAAAGGGTATTAGCATTCATTTACTGACAAGAAAGAGCTGCTTTTCCTTACAAGAAATGCTCCTTCCATAGCCACCCCACGCTTAGTATTAATCAAATCATAGCTTTTCTACTGCCAAGATCCTGGGTAAGATCCGCTTGCGGGAGAGTTGAAAAAGGTTAATATTCTCTGAATACTTGGGTGACAGAGCTGAGCAGTCAGGGCAAGCACTGAATTTCTGGTCCCCAGTAAAATCAAAGGCTAAACACTCATTTGCTGATGAAACCAAATGAGTACTTGCGACCAGGAGAGAAATGGAAGAATGGCAAAATAAATCAAGCTGAAGTGTCAGTTTGCAGCGGGAAAGTCCAAGGGCCAAATGTCACCCTGAGTACGCTGCCGTCCACCGAGGATATTCTATTAAACCCTGTCTACCTCCAGACGTTGTTTCACGTGRTTCCCGCGGGAGGGGGGTGCCAGCAGGCAGAAGTGCAAGCCTGCCAGTTTTAGGTGCATTAGATTGGCACTTCTGAGATGATAAAAGACACCCGAGTCTCATGAGATGGGAATAGGGGATTTGAGCAGTCTGGCTAACTCGCTCATGTTGGTGCAGAAACCTTTGTAAGTAAGCTGAGGTCTTCAGCATTTAAAATAGTTCTTATCTTGAAGGCAACAATAAGAAGTAAATGACTGTTTATAGATAGCCGTGCTCCAGGAAGCAATGAGGAGTAGCAGAGCACAGGACAGGAGTATGCACTGATGTGATTTTAATATCAGAAACTAATTGCATCTCAGAATAAGAAAGATAGTCATTTCCTATGTAACAAATCTCATAGATAGTAAAGAGATTTACAGAGAGAAAGGCATAACTAAAAGGTAATTCTTGCTCTTTAACATTTCACTGTAATTGTCCCCCAATCTGTTGAAAACGAAATTATTCTGTTTAACTGGGTTCCTTTTTAGTTCACTAGATCAGCTTATAATTTTGAGTATCTTAGGTGGATAAGTATCCTGCGTAAAAATGTATTATTCTTCTTATTTTATAGACGTGCTACACGTGCTCATCATCCTGAATGACTGGCCCAAAACTGCACAAGACACCTGCGACAGAGAGAGACCTGGAAACACATCTCTCAAGATAGAGAGCAACGTGCTGGTTGGATGGGGATCGCTCTGGTCTAAATGAGGCCAGTTTGGTAAAGAGGGTAACTAAGTCTTGGTTGTGGTACCACGAGGGGAGTGCTGGGGTTTGGCACTTGTAAACTCCCTGGTAGGAAGGAGCATGGGGAACAACCCCAGGCAACGCTACAGGCTTGGGGAAGAGTGGCTGGAAAGCTGCCCGGCAGAAAAGGACCTGGGGGTGCTGGTCGACAGCCGGCTGAACATGAGCCGGCAGTGTGCCCAGGTGGCCAAGAAGGCCAACGGCATCCTGGCCTGTGTCAGGAATAGTGTGGCCAGCAGGAGCAGGGAGGTGATCGTGCCCCTGTACTCGGCACTGGTGAGGCCGCACCTCGAATACTGTGTTCAGTTTTGGGCCCCTCACTACAAGAAGGACATTGAGGTGCTGGAGCGTGTCCAGAGAAGGGTGACGAGGCTGGTGAAGGGTCTGGAGAACAGGTCTTATGAGGAGTGGCTGAGGGAGCTGGGGTTGTTTAGCCTSGAGAAGAGGAGGCTGAGGGGAGACCTTATCGCTCTCTACAACTACCTGAAAGGAGGCTGTAGAGAGGCRGGTGTTGGTCTCTTCTCCCAAGTAACAAGTGATAGGACGAGAGGAAATGGCCTCAAGTTGCGCCAGGGGAGGTTTAGTTTGGATATTAGGAAAAATTTCTTCACTGAAAGGGTAGTCAGGCATTGGAACAGGCTGCCCAGGGAAGTGGTGGAGTCACCATCCCTGGAGGTGTTCAAAAAACGTGTGGATGTGGCGCTTCGGGACATGGTTTAGTGGGCGTGGGTGCTGGGCTGATGGTTGGACTTGATGATCTTAAAGGTTTTTTCCAACCTTAATGGTTCTATGATTCTATGATTCTATGTTGTGACACCTTTTCTCCTAAGGAATTTCATGGGGTTTCTTGCTTTTAGCACTTACAAAAAGTTGGAAGGAAGAAATTAAAATCCTGCTATTAAATGTAAGCCTAGCACTGAACGCTTGACTGAGCAGTGTCATCCGAGGATAAATGAGGCTGCCGGAGCCTCTAAAATAATTGCTCACTAACAATGCTAAGTGCAGTGTGCACCTTCTTAAACAAAAGCCTGTCTCTTTTGCACACATAAGACTCACATTTAATTTCCTTTAAGCCCATGTCCTTATTGTAGCATTATCCTTCACGTGTAACAAGGTAACTGCTATGCTGATATTAAGATTTGGAAAGGCCACCGAGAGGCCTCTGGGAATTGTGCTGTGGAGGAGAAGGAGAAGTCTAAACCAGGGAGGGTCTACCCATACAAGCTCAGCATTTTGTATAGAAAGGTGTCATTAAAWTCATTAAGCCTCCTGCTTTCTTTTGCTGAAGGAGGAAAGGGCTGTCATAGTTGCAAGTGTGCTTTATTTAGCAGTTTGGAAGAAACCAAACTGGAGGGAAGACAGACCTGCCTGATTAGSCATTCCTGGGACCGGTAAAACAATGCTTGTTTAACCTGCAGGCTGGCTCGTGGGGCGCAGGTATGTACTGTCCTGTGTGTCACATGCATGAGTTGCACCTCATTCAATTCTGATTTCAGTTTTAAGTTAAAGATTCTGAAAAGGAGATGCAAAATTTTTGACTGAACATATGGCGCTCTCTTCAGAGGCTGATTATCTCCCCATCCCCAGGCCAGATTCTCAGCGAATATTAATTTCTATACCCAACCTAAATTTAGGGATATAAGAATTTGACTCATAATTTCTCTTCCAAGACAGGAATTTTATACCAGTGCAAACATTCAGGTTTTTTGGATGAAAAGAGTTAAAGACTGAAGTTTAAATGGATTTTTACTCTAGCAGTATGGTGCAGAGTCTAGTAAGCATTACCATGCAACCTGCAGCCAGTCTTTATCTCAGTCATGTCAGGACAAGCATGCTCCTGTGCTTTAGACAGGGTTTGGAGAAGAACCCATATCCCATATATGCATCACACTCGGGGCCAGATCTCACAAGTGGCCTAGRTACATGCGATGCTATGGTGAAGAAAGCTCCTTTGAAATCTGGCCCAGAGAAGACRTTGGTGGGTTCATCTTGCTCCAAAGGTCTGCTTTTACCAACTAAGATTCTTGAGACTTGTGTGCTATAAAAGGTGAGAAATTGCCAAAAGCATGTCTGGTATTGTATCTGATGCTTTTTTGCAACTTCTCTGAGGTATTTTTTCAGTTTCTTCTCAGCTGTGTGTCTTGGTGTATCCTGTTTGCACAGACAGATGCACTCTTCCACCAGGCTGGAGACAGTGGTACTAAAGCTGATAGTATCCTCTGTGTGATAATGTTCGACCACATCTTTCAGAGACTGCTGAAGAAATATTTTCAGTGGCTATTTTCTTTTAGGTTTATATTGGAGACTGCACCTCATAACATCAGCTTGAATCCTGAGCACTGACAYAGAGCCAATCCTGAAGGAACAGATGGATCACTTTAATAAAATGATGTTTCCTTTAAACCTGTTAGGAAGAAGAATATTGTTCTGGGGCAATGATTTTTTTTTAAAAGCTTTAGGACAACTTTCTATGTTGCTTACAATCCTGTGTTTCCTCCCACAGGATTTCTCTTTTGGGCTCTTTCAAATGTGTGTGAAGGCCTTCCCATCAACGTGAATAGGCTAAACGTGGAATCATTTCCAATGCACTGTCTTCTGAAGCATTGCATTTTCTGCCTTTTGAGATGGTCTTCCAATTGGCAACAGAAGGCAGCACAATAGTGTATTATTGTCATGAGAAGTTACTTCTCTTAAAAGCTTTTTCTCACGGCTAAATTCCCAAGCTGGAGACTTGGATTAAAAAAAAAAAAAAAAAGATTTCTTCATTTGGAGCCAAATACACGGTCATTGTTTCCAAATACCTTTTAGTTACTGACGTGATGTTCATGCACAAGAATGTATAGATTAGGCCATAAAGGAAAATAGGAGTGCTCATGCTTGGTTAGAATTACTGCTTTGCACAGCAAATCATAAATATCTTGTAATTTTGCTGCCATTGGTCGTATTGTTTGCTCCCYGACATTTTGCGTTTTGCTGTAGCAGCAGCTGAAGTTTTGTGCTCCAAATCCTCGAGCCTCTAACAGTAACTCAAGAAGAACCTCTGGTAGCTGAGGCAGCAAAGGTTCACGATGCACAGATGAGCCTGGTGGCTCGATTTCGCAGAGATAGGGGTCTGTGAAAAATAAGTTCCTTAACGTTAGGCAGTGTCAAGCTATGAGACACACACAGACCTGTTTTATTCAACTGCATTTAGGTGTTTTGTTGGTTTTAATAGGTATGCACTGAAGTTTTAAGTTTTCCATACCTGTGAGTGATAGGTGGGAATGCCAGCATGGGAAAGGGGTCTCAGCTGGTGGAGCAGAATTCAAGTGCGTGCTAACGTCGGAGCACTCGCTCACATCGAAAACAGTATGGTCTGTATTTGAGTTAGATGTGGTGGAACTGCAGCTGTGAAAACGTGTCTAGATATTTTTCACTCCTAGGTAGAGCCAAAAAAGCTTAAACTGGGACTTGGATATTGCAAGTTTGCACTTAAGCTCCTGAAAATCTCTATTAGCAGCCAYGTAACCATAGATCTCTCTGAACTTGGAAAGGGTTTGGTGTCTCAGCTTAATTGTTCGTATGCAAATTTTGGATCCACAAAGAAGCTGCTCTATTTCCCTCTGCTTCAAAGCTCAGGCTGATTTGGGCACCATCTAAAAATGCCTTTTACAGGCACACCAGATCTCCTTTGTCACAAACCACAACCAGGACAGCACATGGTTCCACTTGCGGAGAGCAAAGCCTAAAATACTTCAAAGAAAAAGACTAAAAAATTTGTCAGAGCAGAAAAGTGGCATCATCACCTCCTCTACATGAGCGAGTGTGTTCACAGGGAGGGGGAATCTGGTGTCTCCAGCAAGGACGGGGCTATACGTGATGCTCATCCCTTTTAGCTCATGATTACCCTACAAGATAGCACATATTCCCATGATAAATCTATGCCATTGTCTTTGCTTTCAGGAGTTGTTCAGTGTTCATACAAAAGGGAGGATTAGTACGCTGCTCTACTGCTTTAATGACATGGAATAATAAGACTTGGAATAAGGTTTTAGGCAGTTCTTAGTTGCTTTCAACACGAGCCAGAACCAAGTAATTCCTTTGCCCCATGTGTGCTTCACACATCAGTAGCTTGGGTCACATGCTGAGTTTGTGCTGCTTCTGGTTGGTTTGTTTGTATCTGGACTCTCAGTATTATCAAATTCTCTGAATTCTTGAAAATTCTTTTGTTGTTTTCCAATAATCCTTTGCTTGCTTTAGTTTTCAGCCAAACCATTCATTTTCCATCATTTTGGAGTAAACAGCAAACACATCTCCCAGAAGAAAAGCCATCCTTGGGCTGTAGCAGCTGCCTGAGAGGAGGCTGAGGATCACAGGGAATGAGGAGTTTGGGGACCACAGCAACAAGATACATGGAGATGCGATTGGTACTCGAACAAAGTGAGAGAGAGAAATGGTTTGCTGCCAGGTCAGTGCTGTTTTATGCTCTACTTATGCTAAAAAAAAAAAAAAAGCTCGAGGATTTGGTTTTTCTGTAGGATTTTTACAGTCTTTCAGGTGATGCTAGTGTAAAGCAGGGAAAGGTGACGTGCCCTCTCACTGGTACAGTGAGGGACCATCATCTACAAAACCCACGTAGGGTGTAAAATGAATGTGGTTCTCAGTGTTCAGAGGAGGTGCTGCTTGGTTRATAGGCCTGATATTAAGGCACCCTCACCTGCCGTACATAGTGTCTCTAGATAATATCCCAAGGCCTTAGGCATAACTGTTATCTGTATTTCATAATATCTGGAGACAGCAACCAAAAGCCAACCCACTGTATTGTAGCCTCAGCTAGCAGCTTCTGAAAAAAATTATCTTTTATTAGTTTTACCTAATTAGCATAAGAGGAGATTTGATTATCATAAAGAAGAAAGGAGTGRAGAGCAGAGTACGACCTGCCCAAAATGACAGCCTGCGAGTCAGAAGGGGGGTGCAGCCCTGAGCTGGAGCCCCTGCCCCTGCGTTTCTGCACCGCCCRCAGCACACAGCTCGGAGGATGCAAGCGAGGTTCTGCTTTCTTCTTCTCATTGCACGCCTGGGTGTTCAGACAGCAAACCTGCTGGATTACAGGTTTGTGGCAAATTAGTCTGGAGGACAGGTTGACTAGTTCATGACTCATGTCCTAAGGCGGATCAGCTCCATCAGTGCTACTCCTTACAGAGTTTGTCTAACAGCCCTAAAGACATCCAGTGATGAAGACTGCAGTTCCCCTGGCAGTCTATTTCAGTATTTTATTTTTCCCATTGGAGAGCTTTTTAAAATTCAGCATGAATCTGCTTTGCTGCGATTTAAATCTATTACCTCCGGATCTATCCACAGCAGAGCAGGCTCTTCTTCAAATGAAAAAAACCCACGTAGTTCAGTCTTTGTGGAGTGTTTTTCCCAGACTCTTGGCCGTTCTGACCTTTCATCGGTTGGTACCCATATGGCACAAATGTGGACATAGTGCTCTACCTGAGACCTTATTAATGCTGAGCCAAGGTACTGAGAGGAAGGATTATGGGGTACGGTTAGCAGACTATCCTCCTTCCAACAGGGTGCTTGCCTTTTCCACAACCCATCTTCAGCTGGTAATCCACAGTCCTCAGATTCATTTAATGTAATTCATTTAATCCTTCATAAAGGATTTCCGAATAAATTCAGCCACTGGTTATTCCTACCTAAGGTAAGGAACAGTGTACATCTCTCAATTGAATGCCAGAGATCATTTTTCCTGTTTCTTAAAATAATTTTGAATTCTGGATGTGTCATTCAGTATGACCGCAGTCCTCCCAGGCTTCCTCTCACCTGAAAATTCAATAGCATACTCCACATTCCATCACCTTGATAATGAATGAAAATATTGAACAGTATGAGACCTGGGAGAGGCCCTGCAGCACCCATCACTATATCCTCACGTATTGAGATCGTACTGTGGCTCATCACTCTTTGGATACAGCCACCCTGCCACCATCTGCTTACCCCATCACACAGAAAAAGTTTTAACAAGATTTTTTCCCTAGTTTGTTTCTGAGACTGGTGAGTAAAACAGTGTTGAAAGCTTACTTTGAGATCGATGGTATCTACTGATTCTCACCTCCAGAAGGTTTGCTACCTACTGTAGAAATAAAATATATTTCTTTGGCATGCTTTCCTCTTAACAAATCTACCGTCAACTGCATCTCAACTCGTTGTTATCTTCCTGATTCTGACAAATGGTTTGATTTGTTTCTGCAGGAACTGGAGTTAATCTGATTGATTTATAAATCTCCCAGCTACTCCTTTTTTCTCTCTTTAAAGAACTGCACTATGCTGATCTTTTTTCAGTCTTCCAGTAGCTTACCCCTCCTCTATAGGATTGCAAAGATGAATGCTAATAGTTCTTCGATAGTGTCAACCAGCTCTTTCGGCACCCTCGGTAATGTTCATCAGGCCTGGTCTGTCTGAAAGTTTGCTCACTTCTCAAGAGCACTAATTGTGCTGACCATTTACTTGCAAGGTGACATTTTAATTAAAGGTCGATTCAGAAAAGCCACTGAAATCACAGGGCTCCCTTCTGTAGACAGCTTTCCTCTGTTCAACATTGACAAATTCTTTTTCTTTGGTCTTCCTTCTCTTCCTAATGTTTCTTTAGTGTGATTTCTTCACGTCTTTTACTAGTTTGATCTTGCCCTGTGCCTTGATCTCTCTGATTTTGTCCATATAATATCTTTTAATCTCTACTATAAACATCTCACCTTGTTCTTGCTCTTTGTAACTTCTCTATAACATTAACTACTTACTATCATTTATCTAAGGAAAAACAGAAAACACACTCTCTGTAAAGACTTCTATTTTTTCCAGCCTTTCATAAACTGTCCTGGCTTGTCCTCCGCCCACACTTATTTACATGAAGCTGCTTTTTTTTTTAAGCCATCGTCCATCCATGTTCTGTCTTCTCCATTCTCCCCCTCCCCTCCACCCAAGAGTCAAGAGCTGCTAGTGGTAGGCAACCACTTGGTGATGCCTGTTAAACTGGGTGACTTTGGGGCCTGACAAATTACAAAAGTTAGTGCTCAGACTTTTCTAAAAATGTCTCCTTGCTTTTCATTTGGCAGAATCTGTTTCCTAAACTGGAACTGAATTTATGAGTATTTCTGTGCCCCTAAAGCCACACTCTCTAATGGTTTTACTGCTTTCTGCAAAAATTTCAGCCAGATCTAATTGCATTATTGGAAACAGATGAAGCACTATAATATATGGGGGAAGTTTCTGTGGTCTTTGAGAAATCCTTTATTCAGAAACAGCCAAAAAGGCCATCTAATGCTTTCAGGAAAGAAACTCTAAAGAGATTTTTCTAGTTAAAGAGGGTGGGAAAGAATCATGAGAATACTTAACTCCAGGGTGCATTCAAGAGAGAGATGTGAGCTATGGAGTTGGAAACCATGCTTGTTGCAAAGCAAAAAAATAATTAAAGGTCAGGAAATAATTTGTAGTTCAACAGCAAAAGCTCCTAAAAGCTCTTCATTCCTTATGTTATTACCCTCTGTGAAGTAGGGCATTAGCACTCCATGTTGCCCTAATTAGTTTACCAGACCACATATTCCAGATAAATTGTGCTTGCAATTGGCCCGGTGCTTGCTTGTGATTAACATGGCATTCAGATGCAAAATTGAATGTCGTGTGAGCACTACTGCAAGCTCAGTAAATGTCAGGCAGTCGAGATAGTTTGGAAACAACCGCCAAACACAAGGAATAAAAGTGTGAGCCGTGCATAAGAGAAGCCTTCTGGAATTTCTGGCCCAAAAAAGGGGGGGATAGAAGCAGAGAGAGTCTACTGAGAAGCTGTAACTTAAAATATTAATACTGACAAAGAACAGAGGAACAACTCCACTTACTTTATCTCAAGCCATTAGCTTTGATTTAGTGCAGCCAGGGAAGCCTTTTGGTAGTTTCCGTACTATCTTCACACTCTGGCTTAATAGCATTTGTTTAAATGAGGAGTGGACCCTCAAGCAATATTTCTCTTTAAAAGGCAAGTCCCAGCACCGAGTAATAAGTAAACTGGGAACAATATATTTTAGAAGAAGAAATAGATTCTGCCAACTCAATTTAAGGAAATATTTATTACACATAATTTCTCAACTGCTTTCTGAGTAAGCAATATAAAATGATCCTTATGAACAGCAAAATGGAAGGAAGGAAAAAGTCTGCATCACTATGGGGAGTTTAATCTTCTGTGTGTCTGCTTGTCATTCTAAGTGATGTCTTTACTTACATGAACTAAAGGCATCTACCCGGGATGTCTCAGAAATTTCAGTCCCCAAAAGACCTTCTTTTTAGCACTAGCATGCACCTGCATCCTCCCTTTCATGTTTTGCTTTCTAACAGTTGACCACAACTTTAAGGGAAGGAAAAGGATGCTAGGCTAGGCTTGGTTTGGCTTGGCAATCGAGACCCTGACCAAATGTTTTTCATCCTGCTGAGTTGCAGGTGTGATGACACCTGGCAGAGTGGAAATGGAGTTGCTCTGTTTTGTGCTCACATTGCTACTTTAGTCCCAGGTGAGAGTGTCTTGTTTGGTGTAACTTATTAAAACACAGTTCCTTGGAGTTCATAGTTTCTTGTAACTGAGTTTGCTGCTGTTGGTCTCCTCTGACAAGCAAGTAGGCCGAGTGTGAAACATGGGCTTAAAACATGTGCATCACATAAAAGTAACACAGTTCAACAGCCTCAAAATAACTGCACTTCTTTTCTTTATATAAAAATATTAAATTGGTATTGAGTTTCCAGGGCATCGTTTTATCCGTAGCTAAAAATACAAATCAGTGCACCACATTTTGGCAGATTTCTCTCAGCATAATTGTTTATATGTCAAATGTTTCCTCCTGAGTGTCACAAATAATAATTTAGTTTAGAACGTGGCACCCCATTGAACCAAAAAACACTGCTGTGGAAGGAAGATGTCGCTCCCTCCCCTCTTTAAAATGTCCTGCTGCCTTCTTGCTTTCCCGTCACTATGAGCCTGGTAATCCCTTTGCAGACTGAGACACAGAGATTTTACAACTGCATTATTAAATTAGCTTAGTACTTCCTTTCTCTTGCCTCCATGGAATTATGATAGAGTGCTCTACATCTTGTTCCTTTTTGTATTACTTTTATTAGTCACAGGAACATAATTGAACTGATAGACACAGTTTCTTAGAAATTGATACAATTCATTTTTTTAATCCAGTTACCTGTGGCTTTAAATTCTACTCTTTTTGTTAATGCAATCAAACACCATGTTTGCTTTGCTTTGCTTATTGGAGAATGGTTGCTAGCCTCAGAGCTGATGATTTCAGTGTTGTTCCACTCGCCTGTTTTATTTCCTGTGGACTTGCTCATATTTTTTTCATCTCTCTCTTTTATGGGAAGACTTTCCAGTGAGCATGTCTTTCTTAGCTTGACTCTTGGCCAAAGAACTTGTACAAATTGCACAAGTATGGACAAAGACTGGTCCAAATCTGCAGTACTGGGAATATAGTGGACAGCGTGATGATAAGTTCATCAATATCCAAATCTGGAAAACTATGATTCTGGTCAATATGGAGTGGGACAGGTAATCCCTGTGGCTGGGAGGACAATGGGAGGGTCATTGGTGACTCACCTTTCACTGTTGACAGGACAGCATGCGTGAGGACGCAGCACGTGGAAAAGGGTAGATGATTCTTTTAATGACTTGGTAAATCATAAATAGATTTGGACGTGGGATGTGTTCCTCAAGGCATTGTTAATTCAGTTCTTATTGGTCAATCCAGCACCTCCAAAGAGTGCCAGACAGAGCAGTAAAACCACAGGTCACTGATCAGGGGAATGACTGCTGGAAAGAAGGATTTCTTCCYGATCACTGCTGCCCATCTGTGGAATGGTTGCCTGCAGGGGCTCTGCTCCTGGGAAGGAGCTGGGGGGCAAGAGGACAGYAAGCGATCTGCAAGTGATAAGAATTGGTCGGTTGCAGTGATGAYCAGAGTGGTCAGGTACTACTTCATTGTCTCCTTAGGCCAAATTATATGTCTGGCAGAGAGGCTGGAATGACGACATTAGCAAAAGCATGGTAAAGGAGCATGGGGTCCTTCTGGGACGGAAGTGTAAAGGTGGATTTCACTTTCCTTCTTTCTCTTACAAAAAATGCTATTCCTGTGGAGATCAGCACTGAGTCATTTAAATAAGGAAACAGAAAGTAATGTATGTAAGGGAGTATTCTTCAGGGGTTATTTCAAGCATTTTATATAATGGATCTATCAAGCAACCAACTGAAAATGAAAGGGAAAAGCAAATAAAAATRTTCACATAGATTGCCCCTAGTGTCGCAGAGGAACTGCAGTCATTATGTTGGACATGCTATAAATAAATAACAGAAAACAGCCCCTGTGCCTAAAGATCCCATGATCTAAGACAAACGAGGATATAAGGRAAAGCAGGAGCGTTGCTGCTGGCAGGATGGGCTGCCGCCCAGCCAGGGTGGTTTCCTGGTCAGTTGGAGGTGCRGGGGATGTTTTGTAGCACAGGGGAATTCCAGGAAGGATTTGAAGGAGGACAAATGACATAGTTTTGCAAATACATATGGGAGGTGCAGCACAGAAGGAGCCAGGACTCTCCTGACTTTTACTGGGTGAAAGTTCATAGAAGTGACTTGATGTGTATATCTCCACAAATGCTAGACTCTTAGGGAAATGTAAGAGGACAGCACCTGAACCAGCAGTGACACGTGTGGGAGGCAAGGGGAAACACAAGGCTGAAACAAGGATAAAGGGTAACCTCGTGTTAGRGTTGCCAGAACCAGAAGAAAAAAAATGTGCTTTCTGGGGGAGAAAAAAACCAGAGCCTTCTCAGCGCCTGGGACACTGCAAGATGGTTTGACACACTTGTGAATAAGGACTTGATAGCAAGTGAGCTGGTGTGCAGACTGGAGCCTGTCCCTCACCGCCTGTGCAATAGGTGGACCAGGTGATATACCACATCCCTCTGATCTGTGTTACCTGAAAGCACTGAGTTGGCCAGTGGTACTGCTGGGCTGTAGCACTAAGTGGATTAGCAGTGTGCTTAGTACTGGCTTATTTTATCCAACAGTATTGTCATTTGCAGTATGGAGAATGTGGATGGCAGATCAGATGGGAGGCTTTCTGTAATAACGTATTTCAAATTAGTCTTTAGAAATTAAGATTTGCATTTTGGGCTCCCTAGCTCAAAGCTTCTTCCCTACCCAGTACTGTGCCTTCCCAGGCAAAGTAGAGACTGAATTTCACTGTTATTCTGTTGTATACATTTTATCATCGTTCAGGTGGTACCATAACATGGGGAAGTTCAGCAGGTAACCAGAGCCTAGGCAGCACAGGCAGTGCTTATTTAAGCTGTGAGTTTGTCAGTGATTATCTTTTATTTTCCCAACAGCTTTAATGCAAAATGACTTCGTATTCTTTAGAGGGCTAATGTTGGCTGGGACTACATAATTACCTGCTTTTTTTTGTCAAAAAAATAGTAACTGAGAATGAAAATTTTGGGATGGAATAGTGCAGCCAAAGCTCCTGGTCTGGATTTGAGAAGAGCTACTTGCAAGGGCTCTGCTGGTGCTTTGGGATTTCAGTCTGAGTCCTTGTGCCCCAAGACACATCGCTGTTTTCCTACTGAGCATCCATGTGATTTTGCATCCTGAGTGATCATGGTGCAAGAAGGAAAATGAAAACTAGCCCAGAGAAGGGGAGGTGGGCACCGGAGGCTTATTTCTGAATGCAAACTTTTTGGCTGTGACCAAAAAGAGTTGCAATGGAAAATTGTCAGCTTTTTAATCATGTTTCTTTTTATTGCAAAGGGAACACTATGTGTACCATGTACAAAGTGTTTTGTAGTAAAAGATGTCATTTAAAAAGTCAGACTTCATTTATCATGAGGGCATAATGCTGGATCAGAAATTGAGCATATGATATACCTTGCAAATAAGAACGAGTTAATATGAGTACAATTAATGCAGGAAGGGACTTGTTATCAGACACTTACTGTTTGGATGTTCCCCCATCCTGTTGTTTAGAAGAACGTATTCAAAAAGCATTTTGGCAATGGAAGGGAGAGCAATTCAGTGGTAAAGTGAGACAGATGAGAAAGGAAGAGGCTTCTGAGCATACTGGATTTAAATAGTAAACTATAATGTGCCAGTAGCAGTCAGATTTTTTAACACTGAATATAATAGCAATATGGCTCTTCTCTGTCAGAGCTGATTTTATATCAAGAACGTTCAGTTCTTTGGAGGGGTACAGATTACAATTAAAGCATTTGCTTCCCATGTTGAGTCCCCTAGAGTTTTGTTTCTCATCGCACACAACAATAGTGTGAATGAATTAGATGTCATCACTGTTTGTGCCTGTGTGCGCCCACAGAACTGTGCTGGAAAAAGCTGCTTAAACTTGTTCACTGCTGATGTCCTATGGAACACGATAATTGAAATATGGGTATGGTAGGTGTGGTACAGAAAATCTGACACTATCACAGCAAGGCTGCTCTTAAAATAGCTATCAGAGCAGGGGATGGAAAGGACATTCAGCTGAAGTAAAATGTTACAGATCAATTTGTGTGCTTTCTGAAGAACTGGAAATAGGACTTGCTATTACAAGCACATTGTAGAAAGAAATCCCTGCTACCTTGACCAGTGTCTTCATATCCTTTGGTCAATTGCCATTCTTGCATTTCTTCAAATTTCTGGTGCAAATTAGGCCATGACATAAAGAAAATAGTCCTCAAAAATGGTTTCATTTTCTTCCAGAAGAAGATAAAATTCCAGCACCCTGGAACTTTGGCCAAAGCTCGACACAAATTTTAGAGTGATAAAATGTTAGAGGAAGCAAAGACTACTTTATGGCCCATATACTATATGGCACACATGGCACCAATTCTGGTAATTTGCTCTGATGCCAGTTGGCTGAATGAAACTGTGACCATGGAGACCGTGTAACTTTGGTAAGTAGTCCAACAACAGTGTTTAGAACTAAAAAAAAAAAACAAAAGAAAAGAAGAAAACAGTCACTTCACTAGAAAATAACTAATTGATAGAATTGATAATTTAGGAATAGCACAGAGTTTTGAGCCAGAATGTAACTATGTCAAAGGGGAGAAATAGCGTCTTGTGGTTTGGACGTTAGGCATCCTAGATCATTGGAAGAATGAATGGATGATATTGTAAGGTCTATTGGATGGGAGGTATCTGGAAGCATCTGTTGCCCTGCTGCAATAATTGTAACAAATGGATTTTTGGACCCCAGGATAAGGACATGAATCGATTTAAAGGACAACACACAAACACACATAGACCCACTGTATTGTCTTTTCCAGAGAGTCGCTCAATAGAGCGATGGGTCTATAGCTAAAACTTTCTGCAGTTTGTGGTTAGGCAGCTTGACTTCTCAGCAGAAGCATAGCTGGAAAAACCCGGCAGAATCTGTGCTATGCTAGAGGAAGAAGTCAGTGCAGATCCAGAAGGCAAAACCAGGCACCTTAAGATGTGGAACTGCTCATGTGGTTCTTCCTCACTGAAAGAGAGAAGATAGCCTAAAAACCACCAAAATAGACCGCTTTGAATAGTTTGCTTTTATCTGGGCTAAGCCACTTCACTGAAGAAAAAAGTCAAATGAGAGCTTTGGCAAAAGGAGACGTTTAAAAATACAGCCTGTGAGAGAGAGTGGAAGAGAGCTGCCCCACACAGCATGGACGTAACCACCATCCTGCTCTCATGCCTTTTCTCACACCGGGCAGTGGTGAGCTTTGGGTGGCCTCCACAAGGCACAATGCAGAGTCCATGGCGGTGGGAGAGGAAGGGAAAAGTTGGGCTTAACCTTCAGCTGTGCCCAGTAATTCCTGCCTCTTTACATTTGCCAGGCAGACTGATGGGAAGGAAATCTCCTGTGTGCATGTTAGTCAGGAGTAGCTTCAATCAAGTCTCTGGTTTGAAAACAAGACAGTAATGTTAAGTCGGTGTATCACATGAAATAATTAAGTCCCAGTTGCTGTCATGCTTAGTCAGATATTGTGTAATGGTTCCACGCACTGTGAAAACACTCACCAGAATCAACAATGCTAAACATTCTTTAATGTGATGAGTGTGGCAGGCAAAAGCCACTCCTTCAAAGTAATAAATCATATGATATTTAACTACATTTATCTTGACAAGAAGCATTTCATGATGTATAAGTTGCTTTTGAAGTGCTTTTGCATTAGGAAGAGTGGGTCTGCAAATGAAGCACAATGAAATTCTGCATTTATTGCATCTCATAATAGGCAGATTAAAAGTATCTAGGCTGCAAAGCAACTGATCTTTAGTTTTTATCTGTATACTTCATCTGTGGTTTTTGCTGTCTTCAGACCCACTTTTGTCTTCCCAGTGTCTTAAGTTTTTTACCCTTGTYGCCCGCCTGCAACTTTGACTCTATTTCCCAAGAATAGTAGAAGGCTTAGATCTACTGGGACATGGTAAGGGAATTTATACTTTTTCCCCCCACATGGTGTTATGTTGGCCCACCATGCAGTGACATACTCGTGTTCAGATTGGGCTCCATTGGCTTCAGAGTATGACGTAGATACGAAGTGAAAGAATGTAGCTGTGCAGAGCTTTGGTGGTGCAGGGACAGGGTAAYATCACCCTGCAACAGTAGAAATGCAGCAGTATTCCTGCTGTCTTTTATGTTTGATTAAATGTCAGATATGTAATGGGACTTGTCATTCTTTTCCGGATGGTCCCACTAAAAGAAAAAGCTGTATCTGATGCATAGTCAATAACATTATGTGGGAGATCAGGAGAGASATCAAGATCTTTATAAACAGTTTGGGGTTACAAACATGCTGAAGCACATCTTCAGTAAACTTTTAGTGGGAGAAATCAAATGCAAAAAGCAAGGGCTCCTGGTACTATTGTGTGACTGCTTTYGGGTATGTGCTTGCCATAAGCCTGGGTGAGAGTCACTGCTGTATTTGTTATTCAGCACAGAAATTGGAAATGYACTTGGGCTGCAAATAGTCTGACCTGTACAGGAAACCACATCTCATGACGTGCTGAGTGTTCCCTTGGATGAGAAGCAGGAAGGAGCGGGGCGCATCCAGCGTTTCACTGTCACATCATCTTCCTGCCTTGCTAATGTAACCAAGAATCAGCTGCAGAATTTCTTTTATGCTCAGTTAAAGAATTATTGACCATGGCCTAAGCGTTTTTTCTGAAGAAACATCATAGATTGAACTGTTGGCATCGAAGCTTTAAACTCTTGTRTGGTGTTGGAAGTGCCTCCAAGTGGCCACTGATGGATTTGGTCCTCTGTTTATTGTTGCTAATGACACAAGCTTTTTTTCCCTGATAGARAGACCTCAATTTCAGACAAATCATCTCCATAGTAATTGGTGATAAATCATCTCCACAGTAGTTGGATTTCCCTGACATGCAAAATGCAGTATTTTTACTCTCAAGTTGTTTTGTTTCAGTCAACTTGACTGAAATAGCCTTTTTAGTACTAAAAGCAAAAAAGCATTTTTTTGAACTTTATATGAAAAGTCAAATATTCAGATGAGAAAGCTCAGAATTAAGGATGCACATGAACCTTCAGGTCAACTCCTTGCTTGCACTGCCTCTGGTCTTTGATAAATTTTCACTTACTGCCTTCTCTATTTGCTCTCATGTCGTTCTATGGGGATTTACACAGTATTTCTTTCCACTCCCCACATTCAGTGTGTGGCCTTGAAAACTGACTTTTTACTAACTATCCAAATGCTGCATTGAATAAAACGTCACTTACTCATCGCATTTCTCYAGTGCTTTCAGTATTATTTCTGAAGCTCTTATGGATATAAATGAACATGTAGCRCTTTTCAGAGTAGCAGGTAACATTGCTTTTTTACATCGGGGGAACTGAAGCCCAGGAAGGTCAAGTCTAAAATTCTAAAACTGTAGGAAATGTCACCCAGTCTGGGGTTTCTAGACTGAAATGTAGAGATATTTTTTGTTTCTTCTTCTTTTTTTTTTTTGTTTTAAGACATCTTAGCATTTAAAACACAGCTATAATTGATCTCAGCTGCAGCTGATGGCACTCAGCAAGTCCTGTCAATCTGACTGCAAGTACCCAAGCCCAGGCAGCTGGAAACCAGGAGTGGTCCCRTGTGAGATGTTTGCCAAATATTGCGGAGGAGTTCCAGGTCAGAGGACGAGCAGATTTCCATTCTCAGGGGTGGCACTTCAGGGCTGAGCTGAGAGATAATAATTTTTCCTTCTGTTGTCCTCCTTATTCGGTATGTTCTGTGGTTAGGCACAATGCAGGTTTTCCATGTTGGCAAAAGGTTCTGTCACATTTATTTACATTTGGGAACTATTAATTTGGGGTTTTGTTTTTAAAGAAGTATGGGTTTTTCCTTTAATGATCTTCAAATCAATTTTGAATAGGATTTTTTTTTTTTTAATTTAAGGGATTTGCAAATGTAGGTGCAAAACATTTCTGATGTTCTCTCTTCATGCCAGACAAATGAAATGACATTTGCTTATAGTATTATATGCTGGAGTAAAAGCATCTTTGGGAGTACCAGTGTATTCATTTTCTTCATAAAATTAATCAATAAAAGTTGTTCCAGAAGGCCTATTTCTTTCAGTTTCCCAGGAGATTTCCTGTTCTTTCTTCCATGCTGTCTGACACAAGTCACACTAAAAATCAAAACCAGACCCCGAAGCAATAGGGAAGCTGTAGTCACAGAGGTACAGCAACAATTAAAACCAGGCTCATTGCAGATGGTGAAGGAGACAAACACAGCCATGGAGAAAAACACTTTCTACACACCAGAAAAATCACTTAAGGCAAACCTTTAGGTTGTATTTCTCAAAGGTTATTTTAAAAGGTTGTGATCCATTACTCTTGAATGTGATCGTCAAAACTCGTTTGAGGGTTTATTTGAAGATCAAGATCCTGCATAAAACCTTTTCTCTCGATAGGTGAAGTTATTGGGAGTAGGGCTGGCAGGGTCTCTGAACATTACTTACCCATGTCTCATAATTTAAATGATGATAGATATTCTGGGCAAATCTAGTAAATCAGGTATGCACTGACCTGTGCACACACACAGGGGGGTGTGAGTGCATGAGTATGCACATTTGCCGTTACTGATTTTTTTTGTCTTTCTCTGATAATTTAGCAATCTCTAAATGCAGCAAAAATGTGGATGAAAATCATTATTACAAGAGTTAAGTTGTGCTGAAATTTTTCAGTCTTTATTAGCAGACAAAATCTTGGAGCATTGTTCTCCCAGACGGGAGTGGAGAGGCACAAGYGGTAATTAATCATTGAGGGACAAAACTGTGTTGAGTTTTTGCTTGTGTTTGGCCTTGACCCACTGATTCTCCAAATGAAGAGTCAGCTCAGTATGTGGCATGATTACAATATGTAGGATTGTTTTGGAATAAAGGAACACATTTTTTTTTAGATTTTAAAGCTTTCCAAATTTTTTTTTAATTGGCAGTAAAGCAGTAAGGCACTTAAAATGCAAACTATAACAATAACCACAGCTTTGCTCTATATTTACAGCTTGTGAATAAAGATTGCACAAAGATGGTAACTTTTAATTTTGCATTAACCAGCTTCGTTCTGCAGTAAGCGAGGCGCTGAGCTTGTATGATGGCAGTTTGGTGAGCCTCGCGTGTGGGGAGAAATGAATCAATTACTGTCTGCGCCTTGCAGTGGGACGTCCCCCGTGAAATAATCTAAACCTGTCAAATTGTGACAGCTTTCTCTACCTGCACAAATAACACCATTTTGAGAAATCAAGGACTGCTGATATTGCTGTAATAGATGTAAAAGTGCATACTGATGTGATCTGCCGTTTCGTGCGAGATGGTACTTGAAGCTACTAGTACGCTGAATATTTCTGCTGCATCAGCTTATCCTCTAAGAAATGTGGATTGTATTTTTTGAAAGAGTTCAGCATTGAACAAATCTCCATCTTGTCTAGCTGTGATACTTCAATCCTAATACATGAAAACATGATTAAAAAAAGCCTCCCATACTTTAAAAGCCACAACAAGCTTAAGCAACTGTCTGGAGAACATCCTTGAGTATCCCAAACATATGTGGTACTGAAATGTGGTGTCCACAAACTCTATTACAGCATTACTAACAAATATACTGGAGCACTTCTCATCTTCCAGAGTCCTAGAGAGGTTTTCAGAGCACTCAGCCATATCCTTTGTGTTTGAATAGAGCTTGGCAAATGTGGAGGTTTTTTCAGTGTGTTGTCCAAAATAAAAACTGAAGGGAAAAAACCCAATTTGGATCAAAGCAAGGTGGCTACCATTGATATTTTGTAGTTTTGCGATGAATGCAGAAGTAGTGGCCAGGCTTAGAAAATCTTTGCTTTGGTTAACCTGAAACAATTTGTTCAATGCAAATTAAAATACTTGAATTGCATGGGGGTTTGGTTTAGTTTCATTTAAACATTAAAAAAAGCCATTTTAAAATTAAAAATGCCACTCAAAAATGAAAAGCTGAAAAACCTAATTTTCAAATATTTTTTTTAATTTAMTTTTTTCTGATTGAAATTATTTTTCATTTTGACAAGATTTCGCAAGTAGTTTTAGCTAGCTGTATTGAATTACCATTTAGGGATATATTCACTTTTTGTCAAGACATTGTCTTCCCACCTTTGCCTTGAAGATTGCTGGCAGAGCCGGTGAGAGATGAGTAAATGTGGCTGTTACTGTCCCGTTAAGAGAGGGATCATAGAACCTTTAATGTCTCGTTGCTTTTAAAATCTTATCCAAAAGATGAGTGAATGAGCTGCATTTCCAGCCACAACAAAATATACATTGGTCAGCTTTAAGGTGACATTGCCAAGAAAATGAGACTTAAAGATCTGTGAAACATCTTTCCTAAATTGTCTATTCATGTTATTTCTTTTTTGTGGTTTGAGCACAGCTATAAATTTAAGTAAACAACATCTAGTTGTCTCTCTGTTTTAAATATAGTGCAAMAGAAAGAGAAGTTTAATTTCTCCTTAAGATCTCATGAGACTTAACATTGTATTTTTGAAACACCATTGGTTGCCTTGACACTGTGACAGTGGCCAGTTTTTTTAAAGGGCCCTTTGCTTGCTTAGAAGAAATGCAGTTGACCTTGATACCTCAGTGGTTTCAGTAAGAAAGGATGGTCAGAGGCTAAAGTGATGGCTGACGTAGGAAGCAAGGGCAGTCCATAAAGCTAAAATTCCGTATTTTCTAGCATTCTGATAGAAGTAAAGAAGCAATGTTGAAGTGAATGATCTGCGAAGAGCAGGTAAAGAGTGAGTGTGACCAAGTTGTAAAGGAATATAAAACCGGTCATTGCAGTTGACCTTTCTGAGTTAGAACAGCATCAAGAGGCTCAACAAAGCTGTGTTTCTGCTGCGTGTTGCACATGATGCAGGATGAGAGACTTCTCCCTGAAGAACTTACAATCTCAAGTAATTGGCTGAAAGGTGGAACTGATGTAGTGTTTGTCTTTCCATTTGACAAGGATCTTTACCACCAAGGGTGAAACAACATGTCCAGAGTAAGAACGGGGCAGAGTTGGAAAATGACCAGATTTGTTGAGATTCAGTTCATTGCTTTGTTGTCATAAGGTAATCCGTCTTCCTCTTTGACTTATGCTGTGCATTTAATCAGGTGCTGAGTGAATACCTTACTTTGAAAATCCAAACTACTAATGGACATAAAAATCRTGGTAAATGATAAGATGCAATAAGACAAGTCATATCTTCCCTAATGACAGCATAATGAACTGAATTTAAAATGAAATCCTATCATGAACAGTCATGGGCCATTAGACAATGAAATTTCTTGTTAAACTGACTTTTTAAAAGCACTTTGCAAAAAGTGAAAATGAAACAAAATTACACAATATTGTCRGAAGCCACTTGCAGCCAGATCCTAGTAATCTTTTGGGGTAACAACCAACCAGCTTCAGTGAATATTTTGCTTGAGCAAGGACATAACCTCTAAAAATGTCAGCTGTGAATTACGTGTCRTCGAAATAATTTCAGCAGATTTAACACCTAATATCACCATTTATTGTCTACAGTAGTGTACCCATGAAGAACAGATGGAAAAAGAAATAAGAGAGGGAGGGTTTCTTTGCTTTTGGTGATTGCTGCTTTACATGGATCATGTAGAACAGGGAGTAACATGAGGTCCCCAGATGTTAAACACTACATGTTTTGAAGAAAACATTTCAGGAACAGCAAGCGGTGAGATTTCCCAAAGACGACCAAAAGGAGGTGCAGGGAATGGAAATGACTGGGAAGGTGCTTGTTTTTGTTGGTAAGTGTTCCACAATAACCCTTTTATAGATCCCTGTACTGTTGTCATTGTCATCTTCAAAGCAAATTAAACACAGCTTTCTCATCAGCAATGATTATTGCAAACTGGACTTGGCATGAAAATTTAAATCGTAAAAAAATAACAACTGTAAAGGTCCAATTCTCATGGAAGACCAGGAGGATGTAGGTTTCTATTGCTCATCAATCCCTTTGGAATCATCCAGCTGAGGGTGCTTTGAAAATGGGGCTACAAACTCCGAAGTCACCCAAGCATTTTTTAAAAATTTACCCTCCATATTTTCTTTATTTACAATCTGAATGTTCCATATTACTTTGACCTCTTCTACTAGGTTTTAACAGCATTTTAGCCATGAAAGAAATAGATTTCAGTACCTTTTAAAAAAGTTTCTTCTGCTTCTTTTGAAGAAAAAGGTGCACTGCAAATGCAAGATTATTGTTCCAGCAGTATTTGCAAAAACAACAGATATACAAAGAAAGTGTATTACATTATTGTAGGAGTGTGGTTTTTTCTTTTTTTTTTTTTTTTTTTTTAAGAAGGAGCATCTGTTCTATACTCGTTTCTATGCTTGGGTAATTCATCTAATGATTACATGGATGTTGGCCGGAAGACAACACAGTACATTGTAGAGGAAGCAATAAAGAGGGTAGTAAACACAGGCTTATGTAGTTTTAAAGGAGGCAAAAAGAAGAAAATATACTGCTCTGAATGATACACAGTGCTGGATATCATCAGCCTGCATTTCTGAAAGAGCTGCATATTTAGTTGCTGTCATTGTTCCCAGCGGGAGCTCTCACATCTTCTTTTGAAATCTGACCACTAGAGATTATTTTGATCCATGCTTGAGTGCAAATATAAAAGCTAAAGTAAATTGTTTCATCAATACTAGGTTATAATTTTACTCCAAAGATGTCCAGGGTGCCTGCATACAGGGAGTAGCTCTGAACAGAAGGTAATCGTGTATGTTATTCAATGTACGTATCTGGCGTAAGCTGTTTAGAACTGGTATTTGGRAAAGGAAAAGTGAAATGGGGAGGATGCTGCCTGGAAGACTTATGTGATTTTAAAGAACTGGTTAAATTTTAACTTGGTTCATTTGGAATGAGATAAAATGGGACAGATAGGTTTATTCTCATTTTACTGTGATGAAAATAGACCTTGATTCTGGTGTCACTTTCTGTGCTAATCTGCCGCCTTTACTTTTGTGTTCTTGTTTACAGCAAAGGAAAGAGAATTGGAGCTATAGAGTTTGTGTCAGCTGGTAACAGAGGCTTACAGTCAAAAATAATTTTGCTGGTCAACCAAAATGTTTGCCAATAAATTATCAAATGCGCAGTTCTTTTGACCCTGAAACTAGTTATTCAACTACTGCGGCAAGAGCTATGGAGCAATGAAAGAGCAAGTTGTCCTTTCATTTTGCTATCCCATGTGGTTAAGCAAAAAATAACTGGTTTTCACCTGCAGCAGATCATAGGAAATAACAAGCTGGTACTGAAATAAAGCTCCCCAGTAGGCCTAAGGATACAGTACCAATGTGATAATAAAAATACACTAAGCATGTTAAACAAAAGCAAGCTCTGCTTTGGCAGGAGTCCTAGAAGTAGTGAACTGGCTAAAAGACCAAATGGAGTCAGCAATATTTAGCATAAATAAAATTCCCCACTGCAGTTCCGGTTGCAACCTTGGAGCTTTTAAAACTCTGCCTGTCCTTTAAGCATCTTCCTGCTCACAGGATGAATTTCATCAAGAAACACTAAGCTTTTAAAACAAAGAACAAAAAGGCAAATAAAACCCAGTGCATAAAAGCCTTTTAACCTGGTGAAATCTTAGTTGCATATTATGGGTTAAGTGGAGGGAAATGAAAGAAGGAACCACATTAGCATTCTCCAATGACAACGTTGTACATGAAAGGAAAATAAGTCACAATTAAGAGGCAATCTTCATTGTATTTCTACAAGTAGTCCCTTGTATAACGTTACGCATAAGGGGCTGAAGCTCAGACTAGCATCCTTAGAACAAGCTATTTGGATCGGTTGAATCCCAGTGCCACTTCAGTGTGCTTCATTCATTAAACATAAAGCAGAAATAAAAGTATATCTCTGTGTGCATAYGTGCATGCTTTGGACTAATGTGTTAATGACTGCAGAGCACTACTGAAGGAAGCAGGTGAAAAAATGTCTTGCAATAACATACCAGCTRACATGCCAGGTAACATGGCACAATCATTTCAAAGCAGTTCTTTGGAAGGTTCCATCACTTAGATGTTGGCATTGGTGATGCATAAGGAAACTCCAGATCACCAGGATGATGTTAGTGATTTTGTTCTCTAACAGTTGTGTCCCTGACAGGGGGTGAAAAGGTAAGGATTGTTAGTGGGAAAGGATGACTTTTTCTCAGGGATGTGTGAATCGGTCGTCAAGACCGGCAGCATATGGAGAGGAGCGCCACGAATGTCTGATTGCGCTTGGTGGAATGGGAGTGGGGAAGTGAAGCTCACAGAAGAGAAATTGGAAAATATCTTTTGATAGGCTGAATTGAGTAGAAACTTGATTGAGAAGGAATAACAGCTGGATTTGTGAGAAAGCATTTTGGAAGTAATGGGGTTTGTGTGTAGAGCTAAATAACTGGTAATATTTTACCATTTTTAAAAGCGTGTACAGTCAGCTTTTGAAAACGGAGAAGAAACGTCAATGAAGTCAAAGCTACTATTCTGGCTGCAATAGCTGCAAGGGTGACATGGGGTCCCATAAGTGGGATAAGTGAAGAAGGAATTAGCAGGCCAGCCGGAAATTATTTAGGCAGCTGTCTCATCCCTCCCCCTGTAGTAAGTCGTGCGGGGAGTATTGCTTCCCTTATTTCCAACTGTAGAAATCTCAGTAGGCAGCAAAATTTCAGTGAAGAAGAGATGACAGCTCAGGGAATGGAGTTCATAATGGAAGCAATGAAGCAACCTTATCTTCAGCACATATTTGTGCTCCCATAATATATATCTGCTATTTCATTTTATCTACATTAGTGAAAAATAGTGTCAATTTTATTTTTTTATTTATTTTATTATTTATATATTTTTCCTGAAAGAAACAATACATATGTGATCGTTGCGTCTTTTTCCTCTCTAGTTACCAGCTGGCAACTTTTGAAATAGAGATAGAAAATAAATTATATTCCCAAAGCTAATTGTAAAAATTGGCATCAGATTGAGAAGGAGAGACCCAGATTAGTCCCCTAGGAAAAGGCAGGCTGAACTCCGGCACTATACGCTTGTTCTGTGGGAGTCGTTTCCTGGGAAGTGTATTTGCCTCCAGGCTGGTTTCGGGAGATGTTGCTTCTTACCTGCAGAGTTCACCCCTGGGGGCAGAGCCGGAGTGAAGGGGCAGGAGGGAGGGAGGGAGGGACAGCRTTGCTGCTAACAGGGAGTGTGGGGGTCAGAGGAGAAAAGACACAAGCCTGTGGGGAACCAGGTTTATGGGTCTGCTGCTCGAGGAACATCAACTTGTGGGATAACACCCCAGAGTAATCCTCTGGCTGTTTGTTTCTCCTATGGAGTGGGTGAAAATAGCGCAGACTCCTTTGGATGTCACCAGAGCCCAGCACAGTGCTACTGATCCAACTCTGCATGTGCACCGAATCTTTTCAGGTTCATACTCCGTAGCCAAAATGATCAAAGCTAAGGTCCTTGAGTTAACCTTAATTTAAGCCTTACCTCCTATTTTGTCACATAGTGAACTGACTTTTTGGGGATGTGAACATCTGAGTTCCACCCAAGACAGTGGAGATGATCAGCATGTTTGAAATGTGGGTCCTATTTGTATTGAAACGTGGCTTTGGTAGTCTAACTTGATGGCAACAGAGTTTAAAAATATGGACTGTGTGCACTTCCCTTCAGGCGTYGTGCTGGTATTTCTCATTTTCCATAGCTGTGCCCTGCCACGGCACTGAAAAGTACATTGGTTCCTATTTTAGCTTTTGCTCCACAGCTGAATTAGGGCTGAACCTGCAGAGGTATGGGATGACGAGCGTGGAGCTCCTCTTGCCCTTTGCACCGTAACATTTGYTAGGTCCTGCCACAAACCCCAGACCTCCCTTTGTGTTCCCAGCTAGTCGCAGGAGAAGCGTGAAATTCTGTTTGATCAAGACGCGATGCCCGGTACGCCTCCGGCTCCCCAGCCGAGCGCCTGCCTCTTTCCTTACCCTTTGATGCGTATCCAGCAAGAGCTGCCGCCCCGCAATGCAACCGCGGCGTGCTTGGTCCTCCGTCAGCGGGGAGGGAGGTCTGAGGSGTGGTAAGACAAGAGAGAACAGTCGGATATGAGCACAAAGAAACAGAAAAATAGCACATCACGAATAGTGATCGCCGTACATTCCCTGTTTATACTGTTTTCCTGACTGTGGTGCTTGTCTTACTGCTTTTAGAAAACACAAAATTTTTAAAAGCATGAATGGCAAGTTTTTAATCAAATGCCTACTATCCTGTCCTTTTGATCTCGTCTAACGTCGTTTTCTGTAGTATTTCTCTGCCAGCCTGTCTCTCCATCTAGTTTTGAACTGCTATAAATTGAATGTTACGTAGTTCCTTTGGAAGGCTATTTCATAGTCCGATATCTAAGACAGAAACCCTTCCCTTTTTGCCATCTCCCTACCTAAATTTGACCAAAGTATATTTTTAAGTTTAACCTGTTACTCTGTGTTTATATTAAATTTTACATTTGATTAGTTCTCTTAGCACTAAAACATTTTCCCTGCTGGGGAAAATTTTATTTTTACTTTCTCTTAATCATTCCTTATACATGTACTTCATTTCCATGAAAATGCACATATGTTCTACTAAAAAGGGCTATTTTTTTCTTTTGCTAGAACTTATGGAGAAAGGTTAGTGTCTCACATAAGCCCTTTCTTGCTAATTCTGAAGTGGATTTTTAACATCAGGATGGAAGTAGATTCCTAATAAAAAAAASCCCTCCATCCTCAACTTGCAAATGGTTAGGAACTAAAATGTTTACATGCCTGTTATTGCCATCACTTATACAATCTAATTCTACAGTGCTGGGACCACCACTCTATAAATTTCAATTACACTATTAGCAATAACTCTTCAGTGCAGTAATTGGTACACTCACTTTATCTAATGGAGTATTTTTCCTCTAATTGACTTCAAATTTATCATATAAATGTCAAAGCCAAATTTTCCTATAATAACCTATTATCTCTGCTGTTTTAGCTCACTGCACTCACAAGAAACAGAGCAATAATAATCTTTTGGGATAATGAAGGACAGCAGCTTAATTCACAAAGTGCTGAAAAGAATGACAGCCACTTCTTACCTGTCAAAACCAGAAACTTTTAATATATTCATTTAATTAGAATACAGGTCCCATTCACATGATATTTTTCCTCTCACTATACTATAAGAATGAATCCAGCTTTTGCTAGAAAATGAGAATATCTASTGTTTAGATGATGGACTTCCTATGAACATGTTTTTAGACAAGTATTCCTATTATCAGAGGCTTTCAACTTTCTCCTCACTCTATATAGTGTAATCAATTGTAGCACAAGAAATAGGCTATTATACCATGACACAGAAGTGGCAAAGACACAAAGAAARAGGCTTTTCAGTGTGTAAATGAATTTTTGAGACTAAATATAGGGGGAAAAATGATGCAAGTATACTCATCAATCCCRTAGATTTTACGTAGGACCAGCTAAGACTGAATTACCATATCAAGTTCCAGAATAGAGATTTATAGTTAATTAATTCTGGAAGTCTCAGCTGCTGTATAGAAAGCCATAATAGTGAACTTGAGGTGGGTAATAGAATGGTAAACTCAAGACTTGTATCTTTTAWAATTTCTTATCTGTTTGAAGACTTTTAAGGACATTTTTTGTAAGATATGTGGCTTTGATGCTTCTCCTCGTTCCATCATGAGGCAGAAGGGATACAGGACCAGGCACTGGGTCGCAACCTCATGAGGCCAAAGAGTTGCCACAGCAGCTGTTTATGGGATTACTGTGATTCTGTCACCATCGATTACCAATATTATTCTCCATCATTGAAAAGCAGTTACCATTGACGAGTTTGCCTACCCTTCCTCGCTCGAAAGGAGACACCTGCAGAGAGTAGTTCCCTCCACTCCTCCTTCATATTACCCTCTCGTGCATCTGAACAATACCTGGATAAAAATCTTTCTGGATTCATTCTTGGAAATGTGTAGGTAAGATGCAAACTCTTGCTCCTAAGAAATACAACTACACTACAATTATAAACTTTTTCATTTTGCATGTGTCAGGCAACATAGACGGAAACTGATTTAAGTTCAGGTAAGAGGCTAAATTTTAATGCTGAGATTTTATGTGACATCCTCTCAAGTGTGCCCCTTAGAGATGTAATTGAGATTTTTGTTTGTGATTTTTGCTTGTGATTTTTTTGGACAGAAGTATCATACATGAGCAGAGTAGCAGGATTCAGCATGCTTGCAGACATGAACTACACATGGAAAGTAGTCCTGAAATGTTACTTGGACAAAATTTCCGGAAGAAAAGGGTACAATCATGTGAAATGACAAGCTATGGTACCCTTCTGTATATGCCATATGGCAAACCTTTACATGGCTTTATCTGAAGAGTAGGAGTTTAACCTACGTAAGTTGAACTTATTGGCTAAAAATATTTTCTGCTTCTGCAGCTAACAAAAATGTTCTAGGTGAAAGCAGTGGATGTTATTTAATTTTTTATGTGGAACAGTAGAAGGAGGTAAAAGGTCCTAGAATGGGCTGGAAGCATATAAAGATTCATCCTGCAGGTGCAATCTTGAACATATAAATGCAGTACCTAAAAAATAAAGGATTAAAGAAAAAAAGAAGTCTAAGTGTAGCCCTGTTCTACAGAAGTGTGTTCCTGGCAGATTACGCCACTTCTTCCTAGTGTGAGGAAAACGATTTACCGAGAAAATACGAAGATTAAACCTATCATTAGCTTGAGAGTTATAATTGCCTGAGATCCACCTCATTGTTCACCACTATTCTTTTTTTAAAAGCTGGTCTAACAAGGAGCACTTTATAAGAAAAACACATATGTGAGTATATMAAACCAGCAAAGTCCTCTTGGCACAGATACAACATACCCTGGTATAACATATCCTTCCAACTTTGAATAAAATAAGGTACACTTGTTTAATTGGAGTTTTGCTACTATCATAGAATCATAGAATCATTAAGGTTGGAAAAGACCTTTAAGATCATCGAGTCCAATCGTCAACCCAG